>JADDOH010003709.1:0-59796 GCA_016648135.1 Agrypnia vestita | reverse complement strand
AAAAAAAACATTTGTCAATTATCATGTCAAAATTGACGAAGTTTACAATGTTGTATAGTATCAGCGAAGACATGCTTATTTATGATAGATAACGAAAACCAATAAGAACATATCCGGATGTTCGATAAAGTGCAGGTAATCCATTTTGAATTTTTTACAATGTTTTAAAAAATATTTAACGACTAGCGGCCCCTGCAGATTTAGCCACAATAATATCGGTGTTGCCTGCAGATTTACTTAAAAATGAGTTTGTGGGGGGAGGGGGGGTACCATTATTTTACAAGGTCTATAAATTAATAACGATGTTTCCATTTTGAGCCAGGCGTGAGATTTCCGGGAGAGTGGTGTGGAGTGACTATATTTTCTTCAGGGTCGTAAAATGTAACTGAGAAAATTTTGGCTCAGATTCGTAGGATTGTTCTTGTGTATGATTGTATTTTATTTTTGGAATACAACCAAATGATGCATAACATAATAATCATAATTTTATCAGGTATAAAGAAAAATTGAAGACCAAAAAATTTTAATTAAAAAATATTACCTACTAATTATGAAGAAAGGGAAAACAATTATTGCAAAAAAGAAAATGGTCCGTGTCTGATATGAGAAATTAATTTATTTATCAAGAAAAATATAGAGAAAAAAATTATACATTACACATTTAAGGCACTGAAGTGCAGTGAAAGTTTTTAAAAGCAGAAAAACTTATAGAATGTTAATATCCCTCTAACTACACCCATTAGGGCTACAACATATCCTTAACAAAGGGATACAGAGGGATGATGGCATATTTTTCCACAAGGTCCTAAATAATACGTAAGCAAAATTTGGGTCAGATCTGTCAAACAATATTGATTTGTATAGAAAATGTATCGGGGGAGGAGTGGGGTAAAAAGGGGAAAAGGAAGGCGACAATGTTTTCCACAGGGTCCTAAAGAATTATTACGCAAATGTTGGTCCAGATCTTTCAATGTCTGTAGATTTTATATAGAGAATAGACAGACATAGATTGGGAAATAATCAAAAAAAGTCTACTGCTCATTGTACCAATTTTAGTTCGACCTTTCCTCTGCAGGACGACTGCTGGTCGGGCTGGGTTCCGGGATGGTGGGCGCCCCCGCCAGAGTGTACACGTGCGAGGTCACACAACCCCACCTTCGGGGCATGTTGGGGGCGCTAGCCTCGGTGTGCATATCTCTAGGAGTGCTGATACAGGTCAGGATTTATTTGTACCTATTCACTGTTACCACATTATCTTATCTGGCATTATTATTAATAATGTATTTAAAATAGTTATGAAAACATAAAAAATGATCATTCATCACATTTTTCCCAATAACTTCGAAATTAGCAAACATTTGGAACTAATTTTTATAAATGTTTCTTATAAATATCTAGACTATAAATTAACATTAAATGTAAAGCGTGGGGAGACGTGGGTAAGTGACAAATGTCTCGATGAACTAAAAAAATAAAACTTTTTCCTGATTTTACTCTCTAGTCATTAAAACGTAAATTTTAGCATAAAATCAAAAATATTTTAGTTGTTCTAAAATTCTTAAATAATGAGCTTTTCAGAAATGTATAATACTTTATATCTTTTCCTATAAAGTTTAATAATAAAAATTAACTTTTAAAGTGATATAGTGAACAGACTTGACATGGACATCCAAGTGAGAATGCACTTTAAATTTCATGTTTTTCTGTATTTTCTTTATTGATTATGGATTTATTAGGTATATAATATAATATTATAATTAGTTTTTGAACACGATGTAAGTAAAATTGTCATTTTTATAAATAAAAATGAAAGCAATTTTTAATTTTGTCATGATTAATTTTAATATATTAATAATTAATTAATAAACAAAATATTTTGAAAAAATGGTATTCATTTTAAGCTATTTTTTATTAGTTAATTTATTTATTTTTTATTTATTATTATTAGTTTATTAGTATACTTTATTATTTTATTAGTATACTTTATTATTTTATTTTATTTATTAGTATTACACTACTTTGTATGTGTGCATAATTTATGGAAATACGTCCAGAAATAAAAGAGTTATTGACTTTTGGTCCAAAACAGGCCTAAATTTCCCATAGCAAGCTGGTGAGACATGAGACCTTAATGACATTTGTAACCATATTCACTTAGTGAGTAAGACTAAATCCTTTGCAATGTTCCGTTCCCAGTACGTTTTGGGTAGTTTCCTGACCTGGCAGGCCCTCTCCAGCATCAGTGCCGTGGTTCCGGTTGTGTCGCTGCTGCTCATGCTGCTCATGCCCGAGACCCCTAACTACCTGATCTCCAGGAACAACACGGAGCAGGCGAGGACCAGCTTGGCGAAGCTGAGAGGATCCACATTTAACGTCAACCGGGAACTCGACCAAATCCTGCTGTTCAATGAGACGAACAATGTGCAAAGGTTAAAGAAAACAATTAATAATAAAAAAAAAAAAATAAAAAATAAAAAAAAATCTCTTCTTCACGAAACATCAAATGATGTACATACATTAAAAGTTAATTTTGTTAAAATAATTAAAATTTTATGAAGGTTTATAATATTTCGTAAATTATTTAGAAAAAAATATTATCTTGTGTGATTTTTTCATCTAATATATTTTTCTGTCATGTCATGTCATGTTTTAATTATTGTTCCGAATTAATTTTATTTTTCATAATATATTCATTGAATTGTGTTTGTACCTTAGATTAAGCGGTGCTCGTGAAATCATCAAAGCTCTACTAAGTCCCTCGGCCTTAAAGCCTTTTGGAATCCTGTTCCTCTACTTCATGTTATACCAGTTTAGTGGTGTCAATACAATCACCTTTTATGCTGTTGAAATATTCCAAGTAAGATATAAAAACATTTTTTTATTTATCTTTCAGATACATACGTGTAAAAGAATTAATTAGATTTTATCCATATCAAATGGTATGAAAAAAATTGTGCATTGTTTCTGATAATATTCACTTTACTTGTATGGTGCATATTTTCATGAAAAAACATGCTTTTAAGCATTTTTGCAAATAAATAAAAAATCTTTTCTTCGCTTTGTGGCAATGGTTCTGTCCCCGACTCGAAATATTAACGCAATGCTAATGCAATGAAATATTAATGCAATACATTAACAATATTTTCACTTGCTTTTTTAATTAAATGAGAAATAATTTTTTTATAATTTCATTTATTGCTGTGGTAGATTTTGAAAATTATTAGTCCAGCCCTGAGAAAGGGATTGTAAATTAATGGGGCCGAACCTTTTGGGCCATTTTTTAACAAGGGCAAAATGAATCACATACCACTGCATACCAGTGCTTAATTTAGCGCAATCCTTAAAATTTCTTATTTAACCAGTATTCAAGTCTCAATATTGTGTACCATCTACAGTACGAGCAACTATTATATATTTTGACTTGTATTATATCAGAGAAATGTATTAAAAATTTGTATATGTATTCAATTTATTTTTTTACTAGCCATAACCTGTCAAAAAGGGTACTTTTTAATATATATTTCGGCCGCCAGTTAAGACTGTGAGAACAGCACTATCTAGAGTAGCGTAGCATCTTCATAACTTTAGTGATGGAAATGTTCTTAGTTTTCACGGCCGTTCAGAATCTTCTGTGTATAGTTTTCTGGGATATTCTGTTGTGTATATGTGACCTCTCTGGCCGACATTTCGGATCCCATTGCAGGGTCCATCATCAGGGCTGATGGCTGATGCGAAACGTCGGCCAGAGAGGTCACATATACACGGCAGAATATCCCAGAAAACTATACACAGAAGATTTAGTGATGAACATTATTATATAGAGAATTATGCTTTACGTTACTTCATATACCTTATTAGTATATTATATAATATTTGAATAAATTATTTGAGCCATCTGGTAGCATTAGTGATAGTCATTGTTACATTGAGAATATATATGACATATTCGATATATTAATGGATGCACTTATTACTTTTAATTTTCATTAAACTGATATATTTAAAAAATCTAAATGTTCTTATAAAAATCTAATTTAGATTATTTTTTTATAAAAAAGTCAATGTTTTCATTTTATTTAATAAAATTTTTGAAATCATACTAATTTTGAAAACGGAATGAGATCAGCATTCGTTACGTTATCATAGTTACGGACAGACATTCAAAATTATTGTTATTTGGAGGTTGGGGATTTATTTTATTATTTAATTTTAAGGAATCCGGAACGCAAATGAATAAGTATTTGGCAACAATAATACTGGGTGTGGTGCGTCTAGTGTTTACTATTATCGCCTGCGTCGCCTTACGGAAATGTGGGAGGAGACCTCTCACTTTCGTGTCAGGTGAGTTTTTTACCATTTTTATATGTTATATTAGTTTTTTATTATCGCGTTTAATAGAGTATTGTATTTAAAATAACTATATATACCATTCTTACAATACTTACGCAAACAATTATACAAGTGATCAGCAGAAGTAACGGAACGAAAAGAGGTGTTTGTTGTCAAAGACTGAATAATTAAATATCATGCATCTGATCAGTGAATAAGATAAAAGTCGGTACATGTACCTTAGAAATTACTCTTTCTTCGAATGTTTCATTCAAGAGTAACAGGGGTAAATAAATGCTTTCGTTAGCACTGTGTTGCGGAGGTTTGGTATCGTCAGGGCCAGCGTCAGGAACAGATCTATATTATTCGATAACAGTGGACTCAACAAAATAGAGATATGCGGCCTTATTCTGATAATAGCAATATTGCTATATCTGTATCTAAACAATTATTATATAACATTGTAACGTCGCCAATTTCAATGTAAACAAACATTAAGTTCATTGAAGGATTTGGCAGATACTTTGTGGTCCAACATTATAATTTAAAATATGTTTTATTTTAACTCGCTGCCAAATTTTTCAATGATATTAAAGTGGCCACTACAGCAAAAAAGGCAAAATACCTGATGATGCGAGGGACTTCTCCTATCGAAACTATAGTAGTACTTTAACAACTCATATTATGTGTGTGTATTACAAAAATAAAATAAAACATATTTTAAAACATCAAGTTATTCACAATTTGTGAATAACTTAATAAAGTAGCTTGTTGGTCTTGTGGTTAGGACACTGGCCTCGTGATCCAAAGGTCGCGGGTTCGAACCTCACTCCAGACTAGCAAGTTAGTCCTATTTTTATGGCACAAGCGTTTAGCTTAGTTTGAGAATAGTAAGAATATTGATGTGACACGTATTCCGTGTTCACATCTCTATTTAAAAAAAAAAAAAGTAAATTTCTTGTTCAATTATGTAGGTAATTTCGATGATGTAACTTATTGAAAAAAATCTTTTTTTTGTATGTAGGTATATTTATATTGTTTTCCTAAAAAAATCATTGTAAATATTCATTCAAATATCAATTTTAGCGGCGCATTTTATCAAAAAATCTTATGGATGCTTTCATGTACTCTAGATAATTCTATAAATGAGATGTATTCAAAATTTGAACAAAATTAGCCCAATACTTTTTGAAACGTTTTATACGTCAGTCTGAAAAAAGGAGTTTCGAGAAAAACGCAAATGAATAATAAAATTCTTTTAAAAATTCGCCTACTACGCTAGCTAACTGCTACGAAAGCTCCAGTTATCTCGGATCACCTTTGCCACTGAACTGAATCCCACCAAGAGCGTGTGGGTGGTGCTGTGCACTACTACCTGCACCTTAAACAATCCCACACACAGGCCTCTGCCATGGCCATAAACATGGCAGATGCCATCCTCGTAACGAGGGACCACCGAAGAAAAAGAAAGTACATTTGAATAAATAAATAATTTCAGGCATCGGGTGCGGCGTGACAATGGTCGGCCTCGGAACCTACCTCTACTACCGACAGTACTGGCTCACCAACAACCTGCCTCTTCAGCACACATGGGTTCCTGTCGCCTGCATCTTCCTGTACACTGTGGCTTGCACCTTGGGTTTCCTGGTGGTGCCCTGGGTGATGATAGGGGAAGTTTATCCGACACAGGTTCGCTTTTTATGAAATACTAGCTGTTAGTACCCGGTGTTGCCCGGGTTTAGGATTTAACTAAAAATAAATTTGTGGGGGGACAAAGGTTCCGTTGTTTTGCAACGTCTCTAACAATTTTTCCATTTAATTAAAGGCTGGGATGGAAGGGATGTCCAGGGAGGAAATGTTGCATATGCTGCCAGTCGGGTCCTAAAGAATTAGTATGCAAAATTTGAGTCAGATAGGTCAAACGATGTAGATTTATATAGAAAATATATTGGGGGTGGTGGCGTGGTAAAGGGGGAGGGGGTAATGTCATTTGTGTTACTCGCCGGGTCCTAAATAATAATTATGCAAAATTTGGGTTAGATCAGTCAAACGGTGTAGATTTGTATAGAAAATATATATATATACTATACTTTCGAATTATTACATATTAAAATAAAATACAGAAGTATCATTACCAGTTGCGAAACCTATGCATACTAACTTGTAATGATTAAAAATAGTAACAACAGATCTCTCTAGCAGAGACCAGTGAAATATATGAAATGTTCTTGGCTCAAAACATATATAGAACTGTTGCATTGTGTAGAGCAGCCACATTCAACCTGCTTTCGTATGCGGACCGAAACACATTTATTATCAGGAACGTGATTAAAAAACCTGGCACTGTTAGTTTTGAATATCTTGAAATACTCGCGAACAAAAAGACAAATTCGTGAGAGTTTAAAACGGGCAACTTCTATGGTTTAAGAACGAATTTATTATTTCAACCATAGACAGTTTCAACCACAGAGTGTAAGTTTTGTGTTTGTCTTGTACCTATTTGTTTTGTATTTGCTCCTCGTCGACATTCATCCATCACTGCCAGTATAATCTCGTGTTCCAGTATGTCGAATGCTTTTTTTGAAATCTATAAATATTATTCCTAGTTTTTTAATTAATCAAATAATTTACACAATATTTTGAGTATGTCCTAAATGATTAGGACATACTCAAAATGATGTAGAAACTGGTATTGTATTTTTAATGCTTCGTGTCGTGAAACCGCCTCAATGTGGTTTATGCAACTCTGGAAGTTTTTTCCTTTTATAATTTTGTTTCCCGTTACGTCTGTTAACCATATTTTTGTATGCGTTTATTAATCTATTATTTTTGTTAAGACGCTAAACAAAAACAAACTCTTGGATATACGTTAGTTTTGAGTTTTATTTTTTCATTATTGTATTTTGAGTAGGTATACGGATTTGATGAAAATTATTTTCATGTAGGGAAATAAGCCGTTGTTAATGTGTGAGCTGATATGCTAATAAAATTTAAGTATTATTATTATTGTTATAGTTAAAAAATATTTATTGATTAATCAAGTGGCGGCGACCTTATCTTGAATCAAACAGGTTTTAACCAATACTGTTTTTCCCTATATGATTTTTTTTCATCAATATATTGTTGCGGCCCGCGTTACTTAGCAAACATATGTGTGTGGCCCGAAGAAAAAAAAGGTTGAGTACCGCTGGTGTAGAGTGATCACTTAAGCCGTACAGGTTGAAAGCCCTGAGCCATCGTATAAAAGACTTCCATCCACTTTTCTCATTTATAAATAGCTTCATCTCTGTGAGACTTCTATAATTTATCCTTAATTAATTAATCATCCCTCTGAGGACCAAATCCAGTAACTGTTTTCTTAGAACATATATTATAAAAATATTTTTATATAACTGTTTTCTTAGAACATACATTATATAAACATTATAAAAATATATAATACTGAATATGCTGTTTTTTCTTTAATATTATATTTAATATAATCATTGTAGGTTCGAGGTATTGTAGGAGGCATGACAACATGCTCTGCTCACATGTTTGTGTTCATCGTGGTCAAGACATATCCATTCCTGACACATCTTCTGGAGAGGTACGGAACCTTCTGGCTCTACGGGTGCATCTCTTTATTAGGTAATGATCATTGTACTGATTTATGTAATACAAACAAGTTGTGTACATGGACAGACCTCTTCCTCTCTCCTCTTGATCTAGGTGAATCCATTTCTGAATTACCTCGCTAAGGAGATGTCTTTTGGCTTTATTTTGATATCCAAGAGAAATGGATTTACGTTTTTATTTAATCCAATCTCGTAGAATATTTTGGACCCTAAAAATTATCATATCACAACACAATGTCAACTGCTAACGGCAAAACAAATGCGATGTTTTAGGTTAAACTATCAATAATAAAAGATCTAAAGCCCGGACAGCCTTAGACGACCCGACAAAGACAAGTGTACAAGTGAATAAATAAAATAAATAACTCTTGGTTGTTTCCAGGGACCGTCTTTTTCTACTACTGCCTGCCGGAGACGAAGGGCAAAACGCTTCACGAAATCGAGGATTACTTCTGCGGCCGGACCATTTCCTTGACTGCTAAGAAAACTCCGACGGCCAACGAAACCGCTAAACCCACCCTCCTAAAGGTGGAAAAGGGAAAGCTGCTTCCGTAATAGGATTGTGCCTGATTGAAACATTTCCAAGTTTTCTAGTGAGAAAGTTACATTGGGACCTCTGTTTTAACCTCCTTGACACCCAGTTTGCACAAACTTTAATACTTGTATGGCTGGTCCTTGGTTGGTTACGTCGTCAATTATATAAAAATTATTGCGAGCAATTCTCACGAGATTTCGTAAAACAATGCTTGAAGTAATATTATTTCGAAAGAACTTATGCATATATTTTTGTTAAAACTGAAAACAATCAAAATATTCCGTTACTTTTTACGATTTTTCTTTTTCTTCGACGAACTAAACTTTAGAAATAAGTATATAACAAAAACTCTAAAAGTAGGCACAATTAATTTAGAGTATCACCGATTTCCTGCTGCTGGGCCCTGCGGGCGGCTATACTGGCCGCTGCGTTGCCATAATTGTCCACTATGCAGTCATTGGTGTATTCAATTTGCTATCGACTATGTTGGGTAGCCATTATTCTTAATATAAATAATAATCTATCAAACAAACAAACATTTCAAACAAAACAAATGTTCTAACCTGAAAATTAAACTTCAAAAATTTAATAGACTGCAGAAAAAATAAAATTGATATATGAAAATTAAAATTTCGAATTATGTCGCTTTAAAGTGACTCAATTGTTAAATAATGTACATATGCATATGTAATATTTCTACACATTAAAAAAAAGATACAATTTGTTTTTTTGAGCTGGCAATGGAAAACAGGACAATACTGCACTGCAGATCTAACCAATTATCTATGGATCTAGTGTAATTATAATATAGATTTGTATTGAACAACATTTTTTCAACGAAGATTACAAACTTGACAATCAGTTTTGGGCAATAGAATTGTGTTCTTTTAAAGGAGGCATATGTATTTTGATCAAAAAATTAGAAATATCTTTATAAATAAATGTGTATTACTATATGTAGGTAGAGTTCATTCACTTTAGATGAGACACTTGCATTAGTGTGAGTAACAGTCCTTTTACAAAATCTCGTAACATTCTTTTTTGAGTAAATGACAATGCAAAAAATAAATATAAATATGTATTATTGAAGTTGATTTAAAAAAGAATACAATTTCACAATTTACGTGTTACAGAGTGTATTACTCACACTAATGCAAGTGGCTCATCTAAAATAAATGGACTCTACTTCTAATTTCTTGATACAGTAGGCATGTACTTAGTTGAAAAACTAATGATAAGAAATGTCACTTAAAATGTTTTGTGCGTGGCTTTATAATACATATTAAATATAATTTCACAAACCCACATTCCTCATTTAAATGTGGCCCATAAATAGAAAAATAAAAGAACTACTGGTAAGCCAAATTGCTTTTTTATTACATATTACAATTACTGGTAAACCAAATTGAAATGCAAACACGAACTCCAATATAATGTGAAAAATCACTTAAATATACTTAACTTAATTATTAAAGTTGCATAGAGTATAGACTGGAATTATATGTAAGTATGCATGTGTGCACTGCTATAGCTATTATTGTTAGTACTATATATCAGTGATCAAAATAATTATATTATTCTTGCAAAATGTGTGCTACGCCACCTGACAGGGAATTCTGATCACAGAAAAATGAGATTAATGCAGTGGTTAACGACGAGAAGTATTGTATTTCTTAATGTATTCGATGTTTAAGAATTTACTCATTGTCCGTTAAACGGAATGTATGAAAATGTGACTAAATGTACATTAATGGATTATTTGTTTGGTAATATACGAGTACATTGTACATGTAAATATGTACATAAGTAGATTGGTAGGAATATACCTGAAGACAACAAAATTAATGTTAATAAAAACTAACAATAATGTATGTATTAAATATATAGGTATCATTCCTGGCAAGCCAAAGTATTAAGTGCCAAAATAATCATTTTGGCTTTTCTGCATAGATTGTAAAAAAATATGACCTCAAAAAAATTGCACACGTCAAAAAATATTTTATATATCACTACTGTCGCCAATGAATTTGACTGTACTTCTCCAAGTATAAGTGTACCTGCATATTAAAAAAGTGTGTCTTATTTTAAGTACAAATAAAAAATTATTAAAAATACCCGTCTATGACTCAAAATTGTCTGTGTCCACGGGTGAGACTTTGATCTCAGAGAGTTGGTTTGCAGAGGTTTCGTGATTCTATTTTGTGTATAAAATATACGCTTTAAATACTTAACTCTGTATTGTATGTATGCATTGTTTTTTGATGTTTAATACAAATTAATTACATTTTTAAGTTTTGTCCTTTGTACTTTTCAAGTCGAATCTCTGAGAGAAATCTCATCTGTACACGCTCCATTAGAAAAATTTTAATCACATTAGTGACTTCATTGGAAATCTGATTTAAGTACCCATTTTGGATGACGATTACAATATAAAAAAATTAGCTCAAACAAAAATCTCAATCAAGAGATAGAATATCCCAGACAATTTTTCTTACAGTTTTGTTTGCATGGTAATTTAAAAACTCTTTGATATTTCTTCCACATTATGGTATCTAAATTTGGGTCATGAACTTTTATTTATATGTAATCTATTATTTCCTATTTATACTATAATATTTATTTTACTTTATTAGGTAAACACCCCAACAATTTGGTAATTACTGATTTATCTTTCATTATTAGAAATAATGCATCAATGATGACAGAAAATATTTCGAGTATCAATATTTGTTACGCCCAAATTTGTTTAAAAAGAAAAATAAAAATACAGTATCAAATTAATTTACTGGTTTGATACGATATCCACATATGTATTTTCATTTAGATTATGGTGTTTTAATTTATTTTTATAATTAGTTAAATTAGTATAACTTAAATATTTTTAATTAATAATTAAAAAAAAAAACAAATACCTTCCATAGTAAACATTGTTTTTCTTTGTTTAGTACAAATTTTCAGAACTTTTTATACTTTTGTAGAACTAACCCCATTTTCATACTTGTTTTATGAAAAAACACGAACATGAAATAAAAATTCTGTATAATCTATTTGATAACCATTTAATATAATTTCAAGCTAAATAAATTTACAGGTAGCTATGGATTTTATAAACCTCGGTTCTTCATTGAATATTTCTCTATTTATATGTAGGTACTTTGGGAACAAATTATTAAGCCTTATATCTAGGGAGAATGAAAAACATATTTGTGTAATGAAGTTTATGAATAAATCAATAAAATATATTGAGATTTAATTTATAACCTTTAAGACCTGAGACTTTAATAATCTGATGCAGCCTGACTATAAATATAAATATACATACATATATATATTTGTAGTGCCTGACCGGAAAGAAATCAAATTTTTTATTAACTCTTAAAAATCATTTAAAGAATGGAAAAATAATTTACAAAACAATTTAAATTCTTTGCAAACCATAACACGAGTTAAAACCCTGACGGACCGTAGCAGGCGAGTACCCGGGGGTACAAACCCACGGAATACCCCCACGATTGCTTTGCCACCAAACCATAAAGGTCCAGATACACTTATTAATGCTTATTAGTGGCATGCCACTTAGTGGCATCCTCATAAATCAACCAGCGGTTGTATGGCTAGTGGCATGCTCTTTACTAGCAATTTGCGTACACACATGCCACTAATAAGCAAGGCCTAGAGAAGGTCGATACTGCGCATGCTCACATGCCACTAAATAAGCATGTGTGTCTGTAGCTTAACACGAGTTAAAACCCTGACGTGTCGTAGCAGGCGAATATACGGGGACACATTGGTACGAAAATATACATTAAATATACATAAGGAAATAGTCACAAAATGATCAATTTTTAAAAAATATGTTGTATGTAAAAAGATAATGTTTATAAAACATACTTTTTGTCAAATCTGTGTATTTATTATTGCGTCATGATTTTTTTCTTAATTATGGTTCGTACAGTATATTCCCCACGGAAACAAGTAAAAACAGGTGCGGTCCGCTGAGCTCGCTCCCGAAGCCGAAAATGTAGTGGCCGGGCCGGGGAATGCAGTGCGGTTGCACTGCACGGAGAGCAGGAGAAATTCCACCGCAATAGTGAAATTATTCGATGTCCAAAGTAGTGCCAAGTCGTCGCCTCCGGTGGTAAACAAAAGCCAGTAGATCCAAAATCGTGTCCAAGTCCAAAGCAGAAGTCAGCAAAAATCCAGAATACAAATCCAAAGTAAAGCAGGAGAGAAGTAAAAGGCAGATGAAATGTTCCAGTAGGCGTTCTCGGCAAAGGCTTCCAACAGAACGGTGAGCGCTCGATTCAATTCCTTAGAGTCTACGATACTCTGAGTACTTTACATGTGGCTAGACCGCCTAGTTCTACTTCTACAAGTGCGTCAGTTCTATAACCTTGACACTTTTGCTAACTACTTATTGTAATAAACATCGTATGTTTTATAATTTTACATGAATTCGAAAGGGTAAAAAATTTTTAATAAAAAACCCACTAAACATTTTACGTGATATTTAAAAAGGTGAAATTAACTAGGCGCGACACTTTATGTATAGTGCCGCCTTATTATAAAATAATGTTAACTATAATAAAATATTCTACTAACTAAAAAAACTATGACTTAAATAATATTTATTTATTTACAGATCATATTTTCGGTGTACAAGTCGACGCTGTCAGCCTTGATGCACTCGGTCCGGAGGATCAAGCGCATTATGTTGCTTCATGTGACGGGGCAATCTGTATCTGTATCTGAAAGGCAGAAGACTAATATCGTGTTCATAGGAACCGAGATTACGGATTAGTGGATTTTCTTGTAGTGGAAATGTGCATGATTTGTGGAAGTTGTCTGACAGTTTGTGGAAGCATTGTTTGATTGTGTCCACCTTGTGATGATGGTGCATTTTTTAATGTTTGTTCTGGGTGAAGTGTTGTACATGATTTTAAGTGATTTGTTTTGTATGACTTGGAGTTTTTTGCAGGCTGCCGGGTCACAAGTACCGTCTCCGGGCGCCTTTCCATCTGAGCCACGTCAGGTGGCGGATGATGACTTTCCTTCGGCCAGGCTGACTCACCCCTGCTCAGGAAGGATGGGTGGCCGTAGTTACGGCGGCGGCGGCGACGGCAGAATTCCAGAGCTCTGCGGCTGGCCGGCGAGGGCGACTGCAGCGGGCAGCGGCGATGAGGGCCAATGTAGTGGAGCAAGATAGGTCTGCGGCGCAGGCCAAGGGAGCGGAACGGCTATCGCAGAGGCAGCGGAGAAAATCCCGGTTGAAATGAGCCGCCTTATATTCTCTCTGCGCGCTGCAATGGCGGCGCGGGTGCTGACCAATCAGACGCCAGCTTAGGGCGCGGCCTGCCTGTGGTGGGGGGAGGCCGTCCGGGCTCTTGTGGTCCGGCGGTCAGTCGACTACGTTTTCCGGCCGCGCTCGTTTATAACTTTATTTTATTTTATGGCTTTATTTATGGCTCGCTGATTGGGCTGCCAGATTGCAGCCTATTGAATAGTTGGATTTTGTTCGATAGGAACGATGGGTGGCCGTAGTTATGGCGGCGGCGGCGACGGCGACGGCAGAATTCCAGAGCTCTGCGGCTGGCCGGCGAGGGCGACTGCGGCAAGCAGCGGCGATGAGGGCCAATGTAGTGGAGCCAATAGGTCCGCGGCGACGTCCGTGGTCAAGGACGACTGATCGGAGTATCGGAGATATCAGAGCGGCGAGCGCTCGCCGCACGCGAGCGATGAGTCCGCTCAGCGCTCCCCGCTCGCGAGCGATGGGTCCGCTCTGTACTAAAGAGCACTCGCCGCACGCGAATGATGGGTCCGCTCTGTACTAAGTAGGACTACAAATGAAGCGAACACATTGTAGTGTTCAAATTGGTGAACGTGTGCGTGTTGAAGTCTTCATTCTGAAATGAAGTTTTTCCCTTCGCTAGCAATGAGTCATGCGTCATGCGACGTTGGCGCTCTGCCGAGGTTGGCCCAATGTATTAGGTCCTTACATATGAAATTGGCGTTTAGTGTGGGAGGAACATAAAGCCGATTTTTTTTATTATAATATATTTATTTAATCAAAGTATGTACTATTGCTATCTATGCACTTTTGCCATCTCATAGGTAGTTCATCGATCCCTTTACTAAAAAAACCATTCGGACGGGAATCAATAAAATCTTTGAAGGCGGTTTGGACTGCCCCATCGGAGTTGAATTTTTTCCTTTGCAAGAAGTTATCCAAATTTCGAAAAAAATGGTAATCTGTTGGGGCAAGGTCCGGAGAGTACGGTGGATGTCTTAGACATTCCAATTGAAGCTCCTCTAATTTGGTAGCCGTCTGTTGTGCAGTGTGTGGTCTAGCGTTATCATGAAGCAGCAGTGGCCTAGAGCGATTAACCAGCCTCGGTTGTTTAGCAGCTAGCTTTCCCATCATGGTTTGCAGTTGCTGACAATAGACATCTGCCGTAATCGTCTGGCCAGATTTAAGAAAGCTGTAGTGAACGACACCAGCACTAGTCCACCAAACGCTCACAAGTAACTTTTTTGGAGTCAATTTTCGCTTGGGGCATGGTTTGGCTGGTTCGGCAGGGTTCAGCCATTGCGATGAGCGCTTCCGATTATCGTACAGGATCCACTTTTCATCACAGGTAATGATTCGATTTAAAATCCCTTCATTATTGTGCCGGTTGAGTAATGCAACGCAGCAGTCAACGCGCGTTTGTGGATTTGCTTCACTCAATTCGTGAGGTACCCACCTTTCAAGCTTTTTCACCTTACCAATTTGCTTCAAGTGGATTAAAACAGTTTTATCACTAACACCGCAGCCTGCAGCTAACTCGGATGTGGGTTGCGATGGATCCGCTTCCACAATAGCCTTCAAGTCTTCATTATCAACTTTGGTCTCCGGCCGTCCACGGGGCTTGTTCTGCAGGTCGAAATTTCCAGAACGAAAACGTTGGAACCAAAAACGCACTGTGTTTTCTTTTGCGGCACCGTCGCCATATACATAATTAATCCTTCGAGCCGTTTCTGCAGCACTGGTGCCATGGTGGAACTCGTACTCGTAAATAACGCGATATTTCAAGTTTTTCATTTTGTAAACTGAGTGACGCAAAGAAAAAAACAATTGAGGAAAAAACAAATGAATTATAATTTTCAAAACACAAATACATGAGTAAATAGCTGTATAAATTTGGATTTGGAATTCCTAACCAAAGAGAAGATATTTGAGATCAAATTTGCCAGTACGGCAAAACGCCAATTTCATATGTAAGGACCTAATATAGAGCCCATTGTGGAAAAACTACATTTCAAAATGAAGATTAAAACACACACGTTCACCAGTTTGAAGACTACAAAGTGTACACTACATTTGTAGTAAAATGTACCTACATGTAGTGAACTAATTGTAGTACTACGAAATTGTAATACTAGTGAAGTAATTGTAGTACTAATGAAGTGAAGTAATTTTACTACAAAATTGTAGTACATAGTACTAATGAAGTGAAGTAATTAAATAATTGTAGTACTAATGAAGCAATTGTAGTATTAAAGAACAATATCGAGATATTTTTTCCCAAATAAAAAGTTCGATGACTGTTCCGCATGGGATATGATCCGCGACACTTCAAAATTATGTCTGCAAAATTCCAGACAGAGAAAACAAAATGATGTCAAAGAAGGCTCACTACAGGTAGCAAAACCCGCGGCTTCGCAGAAATGGCAAGAGCGGCCGATACAGGCGCCGAGGCGATTATGCGATCCTGGCGGCGGCAGGCTCAAGCCTTCACTATTACAGGCAGCGAACATGCGGAGGATCTCCCGCTATGCGACAATTTATGCTACGATATGAGACTTTCTTGACATTTTTTCAATTCAAATAAATATTATATATGTGGACAATAACAAGGACTATAAGCTAATAATAATTAGGTGTGAAATAAGCCCGCTGTTTATTAATAAGAATTGTTTGAATTCAATTGGCGCGGGCGCGGAGATCGGCCGCCCCGTATAAGATAAATTTCTAGACTTAGGTGAACATTTTGATAGAAAAATATTTTTTGTAAATTACTGAATGTCCTTGTTATCTATATTGTTATCCTTTATATGTGTGCATTGTCTGGAATTTGTGTAAGATATCATTTTGTATTTCTTGTATTTGTTGCCTTTTTTACTGTTTTTTAATGTTTTATATTTCAAAATGTAATTTTATATGTAAATAAATGTTTTGTTAAATAGTTTTTATTGCCCACCGAACCTATTTGGAGCATTTAATGGGGAAACAGACATTTTCCATACTGTAATTGCATATTACAGCCAAACGATAATTCTCCCGCGGATGTAGATTACCCCATTCTACGGCTTTTAATAGCCGGGAGATCGTGGCCACAATCCGCGGTGAAATTATTGCGTATTGGCTTAATAAATTAGAATTTTCTGTTACTACGCAGAAAATTTACCAAAATGCTCGACGAGGCCGTTTAAAAACTCGACAGGGGGAGCGTCAGGCCCCCTAAACTCTGACGAATCACAGCGCACGCGGTCAGTTGTGGTGCGTGGACCGAATACAGCATCGGCGAAATTTGTGAGATCCGAGACTTTTGTAACCGTGCTAGTGCACGGTAATATGGACAATGCCTGGTATGTGATATATCATTGCAACCAAAAATTAATTCCCTATCGAATGACATCCAAATATTTAAGATCGGAGTAACAGGGGAAAAATTAGATTTTTTGTGCATAAATAACATAAATAATGTTTTAACTCATGTCCCTGACGTGTCCGGACATAATTTTAATAATAACACACATATGCGGACGCGTCAGAGAAATCCCTTTTTAATATTTTCATCCCGATGCGATATCGTATAATGTAATTATTAAGAAAAAACAAGTCCGCACGGGAGAAAAAACGCCCCAGTTACGAGATGAATCTCCGTACGCCGCTGAGACGGCAGCCCCCTCTCCTGTATATCCGATCCGGTGGGCGATTTACCGTTATTTTTGTGAAGATTCTATACATAAAGGGAGCCTGTGAAATGGACCAGCAGTGTGAGATTTTTCTCTTTTTCGCGTGTTTTATCGGTCGTAACGTCCGTCACACTGCCGGTTCAGGGCACAGCTATTTCATAGCCTGAACCAGTGTTTTTTATTTAATCTCCTTCTTTCTAGTATAAATTTATAAACAGTGAAATTTTTTATTTTTTAACAAAAAAGTGTAATATTTTTTAATATAATTAAATTTCAATTAATTACATTCCATTTTTTATCCCGCGTATCTGTGGCAAGGCGTCGGATCGCACAACCAACCCTCTGTACAGTTTTTTATCGTTGCCGTTCACCTTCTGTGCGTAACAGGACTAAAAAAAAAGGCCACCGGAAAAAAATTATCGACGACATTTTTCGGTAAAATATAATTTCTGCCAAACAGATTTCTTCATTCAGTCCCAAAATTTTTCTCAAACCATGGGGGGGGGGAGTGATGTTTCAGTTTCCAGAGATTTCTTCGTTCGATCCCAACATTTTTTCAAACCATGGGGGGGGGGGGTTGTTTCACATAAAAATGTACTATTTGAAGTATGTACTCGTGTGTGTACACTTTTTAGTGTTCGCTTTGAAATGAAGTGTACTATTTGAAGTATATATATAAATACAATAGCCGGAGAACATCTTGAAATTCTACGGCATAGTGGGGGGAAGTTTGCGCATCTACCTTTCTACCAACGAGACCCAAATTTCGTCTTCTGCGCATTCCCCCACTACGCCAAAGAATTTCAAGAAGTTTGCCGGCAACTGTACTTTCAATAGCTTTAAAGTGTGTGTGTAGTTTGTAGTGTGCACTACTCTTCAAAGTGTGCACTTCAATGTAATGTAGTACTACATTGTAGTAGTGAGTACAGAGCGGACCATCACTAATCACTAGTGTATTGCGCATAATATCCTCTTTTCTATGATTGCGCAGTGCGCATTGCGCAAATCTCCAATCTTAACGTCTTGTATTTGTATTGTCCGTGTGTGCATTTGTACTTTCTACTTTTGCGAACTTGGATTTACATATGGGACGGTGTTTATTTTGTTTTTCGCTTTATAGTTGATTAAAATATGTCGCATTCTTCTAGTCCAATGGCGGATAGTGATACATCCATGTTTACTGCAAACAGCACACTGACCGGTGATGATTCGTCATTTGACATGAGTGGAAATCTGACAGATATAACTGCGGGTTAGTCCTTTTCAATACAAACTTCGTATCTGATGTCTGTTCTGTAGAATTACGATTTAAGTTTGGTTCAACCGAATAATATACAGGTTTTAAATTTAATATTTGTATTTTATATCTAAAATTTAAAAAAATATTTCTACTATCTCAATACTTTTTTGTGTTAGGTGAACTGGTAAATAGTTGATGTTTCAGATTCGAATCATACAATTTTTTAGGCGAAAGCAACTATTATGGGTATTATTTACACATTCAAATTCTTGTCACTTCTGTCTAATGTAACTTAAATTTTCTGGAAAATGATATAAATATATATTGTACTGTAAAGTTGACCTAAGACTGCATTTGTATATAAGACAAGGAAGTCACATGAATTATGCCTCTCATCACCATTCAATCAAGTAGTACCCTTTTAGTTATGATATTTGACAGCTCTAGTCGCACAATATATATGAAACACATTTTTTGATGTGATGGAATTAGTGACTTATTGTTTTGTGAATATTGCAATATAATTGCAAATGGAAGATTCATACTTACGCACTTCGAACCTAAGCGAGCAACTTTAACTTTATCATATTCTTTTGTTTTAATGTCTCCATTGCTGTTCAACTTGTATGAATAACTATGTGAAAGAACTGGAATGCATGAATATAGGAGCGAAAATAAGCGATCTGATGCATGATGCAGTATTAATGGCAAATAGCGAACAAAACGTACAAAGTCTAGTGAGCAAAGAAAATGACCTTATCACGAATGAAGTCTAAAATGATGGCATTAAAGAAGGAGGAAAGTAAGACAATGTGTGATATACTAGTACGCAGTGATGAGTAGATGAGTTTGTGTATTTTTGAAACATGTTCGATAGAACGGGCAAGGCTGAGAAAGATATTGAAAGGGGGGGGTGACTACATGGAATAAGGTGAATGGAATAATTTTTAATAACATGTCAACCGAAGCAAGACTAGCGCTACACAATGGAATTCTGGTATCAACACTAATATTATTTAAACTGTTGGAAACCGGAAAAATTCCAATCAACATACAGGCAAAGCCCAGAGATTTTCTGAGTTTGAAAAAAACCATGAAACCATGTGTATATAAAAAAAACCCAATTTCATATTATTTTATTGTAAGTGTCAAAATGCAATGAAAAAAATATTCTTTTTTTCAATTCCGATAATGTTGCCAGCGCAACATTATAATAAAAATAATAATTTATTTTTATTTGTTTATTAGGGACAACACTACTATTATTATTTGATGCCTACCTAATAATCTTCTTCTGTGTGGTATATTTTGTTACACGGCACGGCACACAATGGAAAATCGCACTCATAACACATAAATATCGTACACTTTCACACACACACATATTTCAAATAAACGCAACATGATTGCGTGTATTTTTGTTAATAAATCACTGTTAGTACTCAATTGAATCATAAATCAACAAAAACTGACAAATATCGCAAAACGTATAGTATATATTTGTGTATATGTGTACAAATAAATCGAAAATCAAAAAAAAAAATCCTATTTCCCGCGCACTTTATGTGTGAACTTGAATGACAGAATATTTGAATTTCGATTGCACAACACGCGTTCGGTGCGCCATCTATAACTTTCCTATACGATTTTGACGGCAGAAAAACTTATATTTTGATTGTTGATTTAAGCTATAATCGGCGATGATTTTGAGTTGAAAATGGAACGACAGGTCACCACGGGATTTCTCTACTGGGAAAAAATCACGTTTTTCAAATTCGATACGCGGCCATCGAGAAATAATTAATTACGTTCCGGACGCATGGGTGCGTTCGTGGCCTCTGGGGAAAGTCGCGCTAGGGCGCACGGGTGCATCCGTGGCCCCAGGCTCATTAAGTGAAGCCTGGAGCTGGCAGAGGAGGAACGAAAGTAAACTGAAATGAGATCTGAAACAGTGCGTCTGCCAGATCCTTTTATGATAGAGTAAAGAATCAAGGGAAAGAATGTGAAGCTGGTCATGGCATAATGAATAAAATTGAAAAAGGGTCGCTCAGGTGGTTGGGCATGTTGAGTGAACGAATGAGAAAAGAATGGTATGAAGAATATATGACACAACTTTTGACAGCACCAAAAAGACCGCAGAAGACTTGGCATGACGAGGTTAACCAGGTACAGGAAGACACTCCTGTTTGGAGCCTCGCAATCGGCAAACTTGCATGCAAAGATATGAATGAGGCGAGAGTTGTGTTAGGACAGAAGAGAGTGGTGCTCCATCCTTTCTGTCCACCCCCGAGATGAAATGGTTTGATGGCAAGTAAAGCAAAGAATATTGTGCTTTCGACGCAAGTGAGACACCACAATGAATAATTAATAATAGAGCACGTGATTTTTAAAATATTGCTGACAAAAAAGAAAACTCCTAAATATAGCATTGTTGTTGATCAATGGCTATTATACATATACATTAAGCAAATGAAAGATGTAGTGCACAAAGAGAAAAAAAAAGTTTTTGAAATGAAAATAAAATTGAAATTTTTTAATCTTGAAAAACTTATAAAAAAAAAATTATTTAAAAGTTTAAAAAATGCTGAAACTGAGTAGGACTGGTAATGTTTACCTTGTTGATTGCATGCCAGCGAGCAAGATGAAAAAAAAATATTTTGGGAAGCTGAAAATATTTCGTATTTAAATGTATAATGGACGGCAAACATCTTGAACAATAGCTTAGCTGCGCAGAAGACAATTTTGGGTCTCAGGGGTGAGATAGTATGGGTCTACATACGCAAACTTCCCTCCACTACGCTGAAAATTGTCGAGATGTTTGCCGGCTACTGTACCACGTGTCCAAGTCAATATTACATCTGCATTAATATTATGACTAATCACAATTCACATCAGCCAAAACAGCTACGATTTTTGAAATTATGATTTACCTCATTACAGACAGAAATTTTTACATCCAAAGTTAACAATATATATTTTACAACTTTACAACTGGGACATACGGATATGCAGACCTCAACTGTAAAATTAATTGGATGTTAAAATTATCCACTGAAAGTTATCCAGTAAATGTAGAACATGAAATATTATTCTATTTACCTTAATAAAACATTTTCAGATAAATCTTTTCTCATAGATCTGACTGCTCAGAGGGGAGATGGGGAAGGACTGGGCAAGAACACGGCAGCGGCTAGGGAGGAGAGTCTCTTTGGAGACATCAAGGACAAGCTGAAGGATGTCCCTGGAAAGAAGGCTGGGGCTGGAGACGTGAAGATAGATATGGGCAGTGACTCTGTTAGTTTTATAAGCAAAGAAAAGGGAGATGATAAACAGAAGCTCGATGAATCTTACGGGAAACGCAAGCGGTCCGATAGTGCCGATTCACTTATTATGATAGTAACTGGTAGGTATCTTTTTTAATTATATATATATATATAAATACGTTTCGAACAGATCTAACTGCTCATCTTCAGGGCGCCTTCTCGATTAGCTACTTCTCCGAAAAGCGCATGACAGTTCGAGTCCGGAGTTCTCCATTAAGTGAGAATTTGAAAATTTCTGCATCAGGTGTTTGTGGAGGAGTGAGTTTCTCCAGTGAAGCTGTTAATTTGTTTGGCTTCTAGTGATCCGTGTATTTATTTTGTTATTGTCATTATTAAATAGTGAAGTGGTTGGACTTTCTAATTGCTTCGGTGTTTCCATTGTGATATGCGGTTTATCAATATGAATATTATTTGTATTAAGAATGTGATTATTATTATTAAGTATGTTATTCCATGAGGTTGAAAGTCGATTCTATTACTAAATAATCGATTACTCAATAAATATAACACCACACCCTGTAAACAACCTTTTTGGCTTTTGGCTAACATTTAGGATCCCAATGCTGATTTCTTCATCAGGGCTAATGTGTCCTCTTGACTATCCGGTTTGCCCTCGTAGCTGTAGCCTTTATGAGACCTCTCTTTTGTATTGCATGGTAGGGGGAATTTGCTTGCAATCAATAGTTTGTGTTGGTTGGCTTTCTCTAAACTTATGTACAGAACTACCATCAGTATTATTCTTCACCGACCAACATTTTGCATTCGAGACAAAGGAGGAAAGCCTGAGAGTTACCACAAAGTCTTGTCAAAGATGCATTCGAGATCTGTAAACACCCGGGAACACTAATGAGACAATCTGAAATTAAAAACCTCATGGTATTTTTCGCTTCGAGTCGCTGATTCCGAAAGATAGTGATCCGACAATCGATTGAACGTACACAATACAATACATATATAACATACACATTAGGCAACTCGCTACACTTGCCTCCGACAAGGTAGTGCAAGCCAGTATCAACAACATTGACAATGATACATCTTGTTTTTAACACGGATCTACAAGTCAATATTTAACCTCAACACATCACCCCTGTTGATGGTCTCCGCAATAGTTTGACCACAAAGGTTGCATATACATTACAAAATATCACAGAACATTCTGAGCAGCCTTGAAATCTTGAAAATAGTCTTATACGATGCAGGTGGGTCACTCATATACATTTTTCACTCACATTTTTACACTTCTGAGAAACATTTTGAACTATGTACTTATGTCCTCTACTACAGTTCAGTTATTGACGTTTTAATCTTTACATTTGTGGGGTTTCTTTGTCTTTGTATGTTAAAAATTTAAATAAACTACAGGTTGCTCACAATTAGAAGGAATTTATTATTTTTATCTTTCTCATCCAGGGCAATGGGGAAACAAATGACCCCACAATTTCTGAAAAACACATTGGAAAATTATTACAAACATATGATTCCAAATTCAAAAGACACATAATCGCACACAGCTGTATGACAAGAAAATACAAATAGACACGGTCTAAATAAATTGGAAAATAAATTTAATAACTTTAAAATGGCGTTCACTTGTGCGATAACACTATTGCAAAATTTACACACAACTCCAAATTATTAAAATGGCAAATAAAAAAACACCTATATTCGTATTGAGAATATAAAATAAGAGAATAAACAAGAGGGAAATTTCACACATTACAAAAACCAATGAAAATATATCAAACAGATTCATAAATATAAATTATATTTCGTTAATCAGTATAAATAATGTGGGGTAATGTTTTCATTCAAAATTTTTATTATAAAAATCTTTAAAAAGACGACTTTAATAAAACGCACATGATTGGTCGTGACGTATAAACTCGTGCGTCTGGCATAGTGCCGTAGTATTTGTATATCTGGGTACCATACAATTGTGATGGACATACTCATGCTAGTGAAATGACATGTTTTGGCGGGAATTTAAAATGTTACATTTTAACCTTTCTCTTACGGTGCTAAAATAAAAATGCGTGTTCCGGTGCTGTGTAGTCAATACACAATCAAAAATTACCGATTTGAAATTGGAAAAATAAGAACATTCAAAACTGACTCCTTAAATTAATTATAATTGAGGTCAAAAATGATAATAATTGAGGTTTATTTGCTGAAAACATGAAAAAATCTTCTGGCAATGCTCATGGAAAGGGCTGCACAACCACTCTGGATGAATGCCCGAGAGCTACTACCGGAAATGGCATAACACTGAGTTTCTATTTCTCGCGCTTTCTTATACTCATGTTTGATTGTATTGGTGAATTTATTTCCAATTTTCCCAAACAACTGTGATGTACCTGATAAATTCTCGTAATTATCAATATTATTTTTTAATTCAATTTGTAAATATATTATGGAGGAATACCTAAAATCTTAACTCGGTATTTATTATATTTATAGAGATATTAAAGGTTATTAGAAGAAATGTATAGTAGTTACGCATTATAGGGAAGAGAGGGTTAAAATCATTTTTATACTAATAGATACTTTTTTTCATAGACGTGTTTTCTAGACTAAATAAAGTAAAGATTATTTTATTTAAAAAAAAGTGAAATTATTAAATAATTCCAAAAACACGTAGGTGAGTAGGTATTTCTAATTAACAATTAGATGGCGCATTCTCCCGCTTGTGACAAGGATTCCCGATTTTCGGGATTCAGGATGATCATAATTTCATGTGCATGTTCCTGACTTCATGAGTTTTATAATCTATTAATATAACATTATTTAATTAATAGAAAAAGTATTTTTATTTTTTTTTTCTAAGAATTTTGAAATATAAAAAAAAACAGAATCTTTTATTGCCGATGTTAATCCCCAACCAATTAATGCGACCTTGGATAATCGGAAGTCTACTGTATTATAAAAAAGAAAACAATTATCCTTAGAGACTGTGATCGGTAATGTCTTAGGTTACAAGAGATTATGAAAAATCTGATTAAGTTTCCAAAAATATATTCTCTAATTAAAAAAGCATTTAACCCTGCTCAGACCAGCAATGGATATACATTTACGGTGTTTGACAGCTCCTTGTTGCAGCCCAGCAACGGTTGTATTCAGTGTGACGTAATCTTTATGATATCTTAAAAAATGTGTTAGTATATTTTATCTTGGCGTTTATGTGAACTTACTTCAGCATCACATACTTCAACATGAATACAAATACACATAAGAAAACACTAAATTTTGAATGACAATTTTTTCTTTAGGGGGTGATGGGTTAGATAAGATTTTCATTTAATATATTTTTGTGATGCTATATTTTGCCATCTGAACCTTATTATGTTTTGTCAGGATAAGATAAGTTAAATCATATATACACATTCTTTCGAATTTTCATGGTTGATGTGGACTGCTCTCTGGCCTAAATTTATATTCTTATGAATCTTCTTCATCGGCCTTCTTCTCTCCACTGCTGGATATACGCCTCTTCCTTCACTTTCCATCCTTCCTTGTTGTTTGCTAATTGTAGCCATTTCTTTACCACACACCGGCTAT
The DNA here is from genome assembly GCA_016648135.1 of Agrypnia vestita. Lineage (NCBI taxonomy): Eukaryota > Metazoa > Arthropoda > Insecta > Trichoptera > Phryganeidae > Agrypnia > Agrypnia vestita. The sequence goes on along the minus strand of JADDOH010003709.1, from coordinate 34,236 downwards.
ATCATCACATGAGGTCTTCCGATGCCTCTTTTATTCTCCCAAGGTCTCCATTTCAGAACTCTGAGAAGCCATCTTGTAGCATCCTGCCTTGTAACATGTCCTGCCCAATTGCCATTTTGGCTTCGCTACACGATCCATGATATCCACTACTCTAGTTCTGCGCCTAATTTTGTCATTTCTAATTCTATCTCTTAGGCTTACTCCAAGCGTGGATCTCTCCATGGATCGTTGCGTGCATTTGAGCTTTTCTACACTTTTCTTTGTAAGGGCCATAGTCTCCACTCCATACGTCGTCACTGGCAGTATGCATGATTCAAAGGCTTTTCTTTTCAGGCTAATTGGGATCTCTTTGTTCTCGAAGATATGTTTGAGTTTGCCAAAAGCAGCCCAGCTCATTGCTATTCGTCTTGGCAATTCTGCTGTTTGGTTATCTTTGTTCATTTTTTCTCTCTTCTTTATTCGTTCTTATGAATAGTACACTTAATTAATATTTATTTAATTGAATATCTAATGTTAATCAAAATGGTCAATTAAGTGAAGCCAATATAAATTAAACCAATTACAGCTTGTTTGGGACCACCCTACCTAGCTTTTAGCTACAGGTGTAAATGTGATACATATTCATTTGCAAGTTGGTTTGCTTCAGGTTATTGGTTGTTGAAAATCTCAAGATAATGTTAAAATTGAAAAGAACGGGATTTAAATATAATAGTTAGTGATTTATGTTATTTACAAGGTGTATGAGGGAATAAATTCCTCTTTAATGTAAAAAAAATGGAAACTCCATTTTTAACATTTTTCAACTGGGTTTTGGTGTAATTTCAGAAGATTCCCTGAATTCTGGAGAACAGAGCGATGTGGAAACTTCTATTGAAGATGAAAGTGATTCTCTTAATGAAAAAAGTATGTATTTTTATAAACATTTTAACAAGTAGATATTCCTTTTTGAAATCCAAAAGCAAAATGCTAAGTTTACGAGGAAATAAATTTTATAGTAAATGTATATGTTACAGTGAATCTGATTTTCTAGTGAGTCCGTCATTCACTGGCATTTTAGAGAAAGTATATTCAAGGTCATTCTTATCATATTCAAAGAGTTTTTCACCAATAGAAATGAATACAATATTTTAACTTGCACTTACTAGTGAATTTATTGGTTTCCGAACTGTCAAAAATTAAATTTGACAAGTCTGAAATCTGTTTCCGTAAAAATCTATGCTTTTAAACGAACTTTTATTTATCCAAATTGAAACAACCGGGCCTTGAATAACAATTTAATAAGTCATTGCGTGAACAAGGTTCTTACTGCATTATTAATTTCTTCTGTGCAAATCAACATTATGTAGGTAACGGATATTATTAAAATAGTCATTTTGAAGTGTTGAAAGTTTCGTCTGCACCAATTCTTCATTATATGATTTTATAACAAGATTCTAATGGCACATGGACCTTGTTTTTCAAAATTTATTTTGCGTTTTGTGTCTCATTCTACACTAGTCTAGTCCAAAGTCATCACAAAGCGACAGTATTTCTAATTTTTATCCTTTGAGCGATAGCATATTCTCTATTCTGTGGCGATAGTTCTGTTTCTCGAACTGTCACACTTCTGGACTGGTCTTTGATATTCAATGATTAGTTTAGGTAGGTAACTAAAACGTAATATATTTTTAAAATTTTAATCGCGAACACTTACGAAATTCTGATCATCTTATAATTCAAAAGACAGTCGATTAAACTCATAAAAATGATACGGTGCGAGCAAGCTTCACGTCTGTCAACGACGTCGAGCCGAGTAAGTTTGCGAACTTAAAAACCGCGCACTTTATGTTGTACGTCTACCACCCGTGCTTACACGTGCTTAACACGTGCGCAAACAAGAAACGCAAACGACATTAGACACATTTTTGATAAAAAGATAGAAAATTGGAAATGCGGAAGAATCTGAATGAATTCAAACGTAAATGATGACTTAGAATCTCTTTGATTTTTGTATTTTTCGCATCGAGTGTTTGTTACTTGACGCACTTTTAAAGGTTCGTTTAAAATTAATAATACCAGGTGTATGTTTATTTATGTTTCTATATTTGTAAGAAATAAACTTTTGTTGTATGTTATAAAAAAAACATATTTAATAAACTTAATTGACAAAATACATATTCATTAATAAAAATTTTCCCTTAACCCCCCAATATTTACATGGTGACATAACCTCGTTTTGTTCCGGCAGTCGTCAGATATCATAAAAAACCCGAGTGCGCGATCTTTCAGCCGACACCTTACTTCGCGATTCGTATTCGTTTTGCGGTGCCGCTGTCCTATTTTAATTTAGGAGTTAAAATAGGACCGCAAAATGAATAAAAATCGCCTAGTGAAGTGCCGCCTTTATACTTTCTACGCTTTAAGAATTACGTGTACAAATTGATGGTTTCACCGATATATTGTCTATGCTTTGAGTAATGTATTTTCACGGATTATGTGTAGTGAATCTGAGAATTCGTTGATTTAGATGTTTTCACTGCCCCCACTCTGCCCGACCGGGAAAAGTACATTTTTACTAGTGAAAGTATAGTCTCACTAAAAATGCAAATTCGCTGTAACATATACGCTTCATATTTTTTTAATATTTTGATTGAGTTTTTAGACTTATTTCTATTTATTTCTTTAAATATAACGGGGATTATAGAGTTGAATTGCATCAATGATTTTTTTTATGCCCTCCTGTACCTTTATTTCTCTTAAGTAATTTTTTTTTATTTGGATTCATTTGAAATTGTATGCAAAACTTTTACCGAAATTGAAATATATAAAACCTTAAATATGTCAATTTTTTTATTTCTGCAGTGTTTTGGATTTGCACTAGCAATTATTTTGATTTTAGCAGGTTTGTTGTAACAAATATTTTAAGCCCCATTTCAGTAGCCTTCCTGATGGCCTCTGAAATGTGACCTTAATTAAGGTTTCTCGATTTAGTATTTCTTGTTTTGTTTATATTGTTTTATCGTGTTTAATTTCTAATAACATACACAGTAAAAGAAGGATGGATGTAAAAGTTATATGAAGATAATATTGTGTTTGTAAATTTAAAGAGATCCACCCCCCACCGATTGTCCCTGGGATGAATATGAAGGTGGCTAACATTGATGACAATCTGCCACCTACTGTCACTCTTCTGAGGACTCCCGATGGAGCCAAAGTCTACATTGTGGGTACTGCACACTTTAGTGAGGAATCCCAAAACGATGTCTCCAAGGTAAAATTGACAACTTGCATGTATGTCATACTAGCCAAACCAAATTTGCTTAATTCGAAGAATGCCATTTTAAGAATGCCATACCATAGAGTAATTTAATTTATCTACCTTAATATGTAGCCTCCAGTTAAATTAAATAGAGTTAATATAATTTTTTTTATTAGTTCTATTTAGATACAATTTGTACACGTTTAATATAATAGTATGTATGTATAATGATATTGTTAATATTTGTGTTCTTAGTCCTCCTCACTAGGGGTTCCTGTGCCGAGGCGGACTAGTTTATACTTATTTATTTTCTATTTTTAAATTACTATGTAGTTTTTATACTCCTTCTAATTTATCGGAATCGACTTGTTTTAGCCAAGCTTTTATCTTTTTTTTTGAACTCTTCAATCTTTTCAATATTCTTGAAGTTTGGAGGAAGGATGTTGTAGAGTTTTGTTGCAAAATAGATATAGCTTCTTTGGCCAAAAGTTGTGTTGTAAGTTGGTATATTTCTATTTACCATTTTACTGCCTCTCGTATTATATGCCGGTGTTCTATTCTTTTGTTTTGTGTCTTTAAATTGGTGTAAGAGAATGCTCTTGGCATATATTTGTTTTATGTTCGGTACGTCAAAACATTTGAAGATCTCTTTTGAGGATGTTCTGATTGGAAGTTTTAAAATGGTTTTTATAGTGCTCTTTTGCGATATATTTAAATGGTTGATATAGTTTGTTGTGACAGATCGCCATGCTAAGATTCCATACTCAATCCGAGAATGACATAAGGCAAAGTAAACTTTTTTAATTTCTTCCTTAGATAGAATATTTCTTATGTTTTTTATATATAAGTTTATTTTAAGCTTAGTATATCCTATTTCAAGTTTAATATTTCAAAGTTCAAAGTATTCAAAGATAATTTTCGATATAGGAAATAAGTGATAATGACTGCTATTTTAAGATTATTTCATCTAAGTTTACCATTTTGACCAATCGAGATAGGTACAGTGAAACTCGCTTAATAAATTCACTTTTAATAAGTTTTCCCGCTAAATAAGTTTAAATTCTGCGGTCCCATACAAATCCCATATTTTTTTAGGCTTAATGCGTTTCCCGCTTATGTTCGTTTCTCGCCTAAGTCATGAAAATATTTATAGCCGAACTCAATTTATTCATACAAGTAAATCTTCATAAAATGTTTTTCGGATGACGAAATTTTGTTCAATTTTGTTTTTGTTTCTAAAAATGAAAAATGGGCGCAATAAAAATTAAGTAGATTTGGCAGCTTCACAAAAGTTCTAGCCACTGAAAAAACCCTGTTTATTAGGCTGAATAGGCTAATAAAATAATATTTAATAAATAAATTTATCCGGCGATTATTTATGATAATTTTTTCAAAATCAATCAACGTCCGCGCAAAATAAATTCTCCTAAACGAAAGTTTTCATTTTGGTTGTATTTCTTCGAGGAAACAATTGGCAATATTATTATGTAATATCTCCTATTGTTTTCTAAGGCTGGCGTCACACTAGGTGTATCTCCGTCGCGTCTTTGACGCCGCGGAACGCCGCTACTATGCTCGTTTCAGCATCTATTCGGTTCCCCGCCCGCGGAACTTACGTCAACATAAAATCGGTGACGTTGCGTCTCGTGTTTTTGATTGTAACGCGCCACATTTGATAAATTCAGTCCGCCGCGCCGCAGAATATAGTAGGTATGTGACGGCTAAATTCGGTTGCGGATTTGACGCAACGGAAAAAACGCGTAGTGTGGCGGCTTGATGAGTTACAAAAAACGGATCTAATTTAATTTAGCAATAAAAAATATCACGAATTTTCTTCGCGCCTGGGAAAATATAAAGGTAGTCTGAAATCAAACGTAATTAAAATAGAGAAAATTGTAATTATTCACAAATAAAAGGACGTTGCTCAAGGCGGTATGTTGAATGTACATCTAAATTATGTAGAAATCATCAAAAGGGATACATTTTTAAAATGAAGTCAAATAGAATACTATTTAAAAATGGTTATTTTTTACAAATGTGCAATCTTTACCAAGCCAGGGAAAGTAGCAGTAGCAGGTAGCTTTTTGTATTTTTTTTTCGTATTCGTGAGGTTTTTGATTTGTCAATGTACACCGATTTATATTTAAATTTTTTGACAGCGCTAATTTATTTTATAGTTTTGGTGGTTTTTATTGTTTTCTAACCCTCAGGTACTATGTATTTACTTAGGTAATATTTCATAAATGTATATATTTATCTACTTAATTTTTAAAAATAAAATGTCCTTCAGTTGTCATATTATATAAACGAAAATTTAATTAAAACACGAAATTGAAAAGAGTAAATAATTTATGAAAATATTGAAATCACTGTTAATATGTTTTCACGCCTAATAAGTTTTTATTTGCTGGTCCCTTGAAAAACGTATTAAGAGAGTTTCACTGTAATATCATATTAAAGGCAGAAAGCTTCCCCACGCCCCCGGTGGGTGGCCTAGTTACTGTGACCTGGCACCACTGACTGTAAACATGTAATATAATACTGAAGCTTATTTTATGTATATGTGGAATCCGATTTTACTTCTTGAGAGACTGAGGTAAATTATTGTAGTATAATATGGAAGTGTTTAAATCGAGGTTAATCATTTTCGTTTAATTGATGAAATTGGTAGAGGGATGTTTCGCCACTATAATATGTTTGCAAGTATGTACTTGTTAATTTAAAAACCCAGAAGAAAATATTATTCGAAATAACTCTGAGCACGTAACTTAATTTGCATTATAAAATTATGAATAATCGCAATAAGAATTATATAAAATTGCAGTTTTCAAAATGGTGTCGTTTGTCACGGATGATTTTGTTGCCATATTGTTTGAAAGTGAAATGGGACTAGCAAATCTTTTTATAAATTGTGGAAAAATGTATTCCGGTTGCACTGCATAATAGAAAAATAATTTTCATTTTTATTGATTTTTTCTGAGAGTAACTGTGCGTTCAGGATCTGAGAATCGTGCGTGGTGCAGAGTTCGCAATACCAAGTCAGACGAGAGAGAATTGATGGCCCTGAAAAGGGCCTTCCGTTGCTGATATATATATTTTTTTTAAATAGAGATGCGAACACGGAATACGTGTCACGTCAATATTCTTACTATTTTCAAACTAAGCTAAATGCTTATGCTATGAAAATAGGGCTAACTTGCTAGTCTGGAGTGAGATTCGAACCCGCGACCTTTGGATCACGACGCGAGTGTCCTAACCACAAGACCAACAAGCTACTCTATGGGTGGATTGTTTCGGATTGAATTTTGTTCATGATTTATTTATAACTGCATATATTGTATTGTACCAGATAATGTTTGCATTTATTGTATTGAATTTTTTAAATGTCTTAATAAACTGACGGAATAAAAATGTTCTTAGATTTTCAAAGCCATTCAGACACTTCTGATTTGTGTTTTCCAGAGTATTTTGCTGTGTTTCTATGACCTTTCTGGCTGACGTTTTGGATTCCGTTGCAGGATCCATCATTATGCCTGATGATTATGGACACTATAATGGGATTCGAAATGCCAGCCAGAAAGGTCATAGAAACACAGTAATATACCCAAGAAAACACAAACCAGAAGAAACTGAGGGGGCATTACTGTAGTTGTTCAGAGCCACGGTCAACTGTGGGAGTGGGGGTACGTGTTATTTGTAAGCGCCCACTTCATTGGTCGACACGATGGGAACAGCCGTGTTGTAGAGGCGGTCGGGGCTCATTGCGTTTAGTTTACAAAAGAAATATGGCGAATTCTTGCATGGAAGCCACTTCATGCTCCATCCCTAGTACTATATAAACTATTTTTAATTTTCTATCCTGCTACTGACACCAAGCAAAATAACCTGAAATCAGCGATGTACCCCCTACAAAAACATGCAGTCTTTGTTCTGTACCGAAAATTACAAATAGTATAGACTATTGCTTGACCAATGTAAATTGGAACTAAAACCAGCTCCGCCCGCACCCGGCGGTAACCCCTCGCCCTGTCATTCAGTACAATTTTGTATTTGCTCGGGAGCTGTGACATCTTGATTACCAATATACACTGAATTATTATGTGCAAAACATCCTAAATGGTTCGAGATGGTGCAAGAACAATTGCCAATGAAGTATTAAAGATTTTCGAAGCTGAAAAAGCAAATAATGGGCCGATATTACCGTCTGACAGTTTGACAGATAGAACAGCCGTCATTACTGCTTGGTTTCTTTATTGCTGCCCGACCTTTATTCTGTTAAAGGCTATGACACCAGTCACCGGACATTCTGTACTTCATGTATTGTGTAATAAATTTACACCCAGGCAACGTCTGTTACGCGACAGGGACGCCCTCCCTCGCACGCCAATTTATAGTGGTCGCATTCTAACTTGAAATTTAATAAATGTCATCTTATCTTCCATAAATTTTGGTATTGTTTTGTTACTTTATCATCACATTTTCAACACAACATTTGTTTTTATCAATTCCGGAGATATTGGCCATGTAGCTAGTACCATAGCAAGTGACAGCAAATTGCTATTACTGGTGTTAAATAAAAGTAATTCCATAGCATAAAACTTCATCGCCTGTGCAGTGTTATCATACCCATTAAGTATTATTAATTGTTTTGAAATTTTCCAATCTGTTGAAATGCCTATTTTAAAAATAATTCCAGTTAATGTGAAAACAGTTTTGTTATTACTTCACTTCCAGATTATCCAGTCTGTCCAGCCCCACATTGTGATGGTGGAGTTGTGTGCACAAAGAATAAATATTTTGCAGTTGGACGAAAAGACGATATTAGAAGAGGCTAAAAATATAGATTTTAAAATGATTAGGTAATACATGCCAATTTTATTTTAACTCAGTGAAATCATTTATGGAATCTAAATATTTATCACCTATATATAAACTCCCAGAGGCTAAACCCGTTCCGTGGGAGAAGATTTTGCACAATGTCTAACGTTCCTTAATCTCAAAACACAAAGAAAATTATAATCAATTTATTTGTAATAAATATGGAATGAGCAGAAAACTTTTAAATTTTGAGATAAAATATCATAAAATTATATGTATATGTTACAGTGAATCTGTTTTTCTAGTGAGTCCATATATTCACTGGCATTTTAGAGAAATTATATACAAGGTCATTCTTATCATATCTAAGCAGATTTTCACCAATAGAAATTAATAAAATATTTTAACTAAAACAATTCCAGTGAATTTGTTTCCGAACTGTCATTTAAATAAAACTTGGCAGATTGTTCACGATCGCACGCACTTCTTGAAGCATAGACAATATACGGTGAAACCATTTTTATTTTGCACGCGAACACACGCATGAAAAGTATAAAGCCGGCACTTCACTTCGCAATTATTGTGTTATGAATTTAAGAATGTTATATACGTACGCACAACCAGCGTCGCCAACTCAATGTATTTTTACGTAGATCTACGTACTTTAAGCTTTTCCTGCAATCCTACAACAGAATTTTTATGAATTTTGCAGGCACTGATTATTCTATATGGGTTTTGTTGCGGACGTTGATTATTCAGGACAGGATTTTTGCAGGCCAGATATATTTTTGATATTATATTTGAAAAAAATGTTCAAGGTATTTGGATTGTTGATATTTTAAATGCTTACTTATACCTAATGCCAAAAAGATTTTTTTATTCGTGAAAATCCTGCCCGGAATAATTACCGAACAGTACCTAAGTAATGTTTATCTAAACGAAACCAAATTACATAATATTACAAATATGCATCCTGGCTCATGTGTTCTATAATTGTCAGATGCCTGATAAATATTGTGCTCAAATGTAATATCTTTTATTGTGACATCTATTTTTCATTTTCAGCAATAAATATAATTTTATTTTTCGTAAAAAAAAGATTTTTTTGTTCCCGCAGTCGTCAGATATCTAAAAAACCCGAGTGCGCAATTTTTCAGCAGACACCTTATTTCGCGATTCGTATTCGTTTTGCGGTGTCGCTGTCCTTTTTTAATTTAGGAGTTAAAATAGGACCACAATACTTTGGCTTTTAAAATAGGCTTTATACTTTCTATGCTTTAAGAATTACGTGTACAAATTGATGGTTTCACCGATATATTGTCTATGCTTTGAGTAATGCGCGCATTCGTGAATGAAATATATTTTCACGGATAATGTGTAGTGAATCTGAGAATTCGTTGATTTACATGTTTTCACTGCCCAGACTCTGCCCGACCGGGAAAAGTACATTTCTACTAGTGAAAGTATAGTCTCACTAAAAATGCAAATTCGCTGTAACATATACGTAATATGTTCATACCATGAAATACATATTTTGGAAATCATTTTACATGAAAACTTTCAATACCAAAAAAGTTTTAGACAAAATAATACAAAACCAATAACTCAAAACTTCCCTTAACCTGTTCCAGACCTGCATCGTGTATACTTGGCATAGGCATGGAACGGGTTAACACACATAAGTTTTTGTGTGCAAAATCATTGAAATATAAATATATTGGGTTGTTCATCACCCCAATTTATGGGTTTCGTATTCAAAATCTGCTGTTTCATGGCCAGTTCAGAACAGTCTCTCTTCTCACTCTGGGTTTCTAGACAAAATCCTTTGCTGGTTCCTGATATATGCTTTACGAAGTAATGATATTTCTAAATTCTAAATTTTTGTGATTAACTTTATGTAAGCCCACTCTAATTAACTCTTTAAAAACTTAATTAATAAATCACAACATTGTTGACTTCACACTAATGTTTTCGATGCTAACTGCATCATCTTCAAGTTATCTTCAGTTATAAACTAAAACTTAACTGATATTTTACATGGGGGTATGGGAGCGGGGTGGGGTCAGTTGAAATGGTTGTGGGATTGAAATAATGTGATCAGGAGGGGAGGTGGAGTAGGGGGTGTTTGTATGTTAATTACATAATTATTTTGATTCATTTCTAGAATGCCCAATTCTCTCCTCTTTGTACTTAAATATATGTATGTATGTAGTACTACTACGTTGTCATGTCAAGGACATTGTCACGGCATCTCATTGGGCAAAAGAATTGTAACTAACAGTTAAGCAATTTTTTATCTAAGCGATTGCTTGCTGCTAGGCCCTACGGGCAGCTGTAAACTGGCCGCCGTGCGGCCGATAATGGGTGCCATGCGGCCATTGGTGTGTGCAATTAGATATTGGCTGTACAGCTGCCCACAGGGCCTGGCAGCAAGCAATTGACGATAGCTGATTGCTTACTTCTATTTATGTTAGAATGCTTAGTAACTTTAACACAAAATCTATGTTAGAATGCTTAGTAACTTTAACACAAAATCTTTCTGTTTCACATAATTTTGTGTGAATTGATTTCTACTAGTATGTTTCAAATAATGTATTTCTTTTTTTAGTAATCACTAAAATAACATTTTGTGTTATTTCAGGGCCACTGTACAGCAAAATGGTCTATTCAACGGTCTTGTCTATATATTGCTACTAAACATGTCCGCACACATTACTAAACAGCTTGGGATGGCCCCGGGAGGAGAATTCAGGAAAGCTTTACAGGAGGTATGAAAATTATTACTTATATGTATTGCCTGTCTGTTTATGTGTAAGTCTGATTTTGTCATAGCCGATGTTTTAGAATGAAAATTGACCATTGATGGAGAATATATTTTAAAATAATATTGTTTAAATTAATTTGTTTTTTAAAAATTTTGCATCCATAAATATTTTTTCGTTTTTTATTGTTTCGTACTTTTAATATTAATGTAATAAAGAGAAAACAAAAAATTCTCAGATTTGCCATTTTTTTCTGATTAATTAATTTAACTTGTTGTGGGCCGTAAATTTTCAGAATTTTTTGTGATTTTTCTTTTTACGAAAAAAACATGAAAACATGCGTATATTAAAAAAAAACACACACACATTCATATTATTTTATCGTAAGTGTCGAAATGCAATGATTTTTTTATCATTTAAGTAAAAAAAATAATCTTTTTTTGAATTTCCATAATGTTGCCAGCGCAACATTTTCTGAAAAATAATAATAATTTTTTATTTGTTTATTAGAGACAACACTACTATTAATAATAATAATCTTCTTCTGTGTGATATATTTTGTTGCACGGCACGGCACACGACGGGACATCGCACTCATAACACATAAATATGATACACTTTCACACACACACATATTTCAAATAAACGCAACAAAATTGCGTGTATTTTTGTTAATAAATCACTATTAGTATTCAATTGAATCATAAACCAACAAAAACTGACAAATATCGCAAAACATATCGTATATATTTGTATATACGTGTACAAATAAATCGAAAAAAATAAATCGTATTTCCCGCGCACATTGCGCGTGACCTTGACGATGGAATATTTGAATTTCGATTGCACAACACGCGATCGGAGCGCCATCTATGACAATTCTATACGATTTTGACGGCAGAAAAACTTCTGTTTTGATTGTTGATTTAAAATATAATCCGTGATGTTTTTGAGTTGAAAATGGAACGACAGGTCACAACAGGATTTCTCTATTGGGAAAAAATTACGTTTTTCAAATTTGATACGCAGCCGTCGATAAATAAATTATTTTGTGCCTGTCGCATATATGCGACGCGGCCCAGGGGGGGTTAATTAATCGATCACAACATAAAATCTGAGAAGTTACCCTATTCTCACGTATTGGAACCTAAGGATGATATTTACTTGTCAAAAGCCAATTGTCAAACAATCTTTTCGGTTTAAATAATTAAAAATCAAAACTCGTAAGATGATAAAATGTCGGTTTATTTGGAAGAACTGAACGCAAAATATTTGAAATCATCATATATACGCATAAATTCAAACATATAGAACATTATGAAAAATTGTGTTTGGAAGTTTCTAGAAAATAATCAAATTCGTTATCAAATAATAATCCGTAATAACCTAGGTACATAATAATAGAATGTTTTGGAAGTTCTTGGAAAAAATATTTTTCACTACAATAATAATAATTTTCACATTCGTAACACAATTCGTTACACACAGTGTAAACTGAGCTTTTGTCTAAACTTTATTCAAAACGTTGAATTTGAACTGATAAACCACGCCTTTTCTGCGCACGGCAAAGAAAGTGCGTTTGCGCACGTTCTTTTGATTGCGGTCTAGCTATAACACAGCCGGTTTATTTACTCGTCATACTTTTTTTTCTTCTATTTTTATGAGCTTGCATTTAATTCTACTTTAGCCTTGATTGTTTATGTTTATCCTTAAGGCTGTACATTCACTGCAAATGCATATTTTGGCGTTTTTTTTTTTTTTACAAAAAGTGGGTTTTTATTATTCATTTATATCATAAATTATATGCGTGACTGCAATTTTTAGGGCGATAACTTAGATAAAAGTAATAAACTGAACATTATTTACAATAATTAAGAAAAGACAGGCCTCAGCCAAAAAATTCTTGGTGTTTTTAGTGTCTTACGCAAGATTAATTTTTATTGAATATTCATGTGTATGCAGAATATGTTTTCTTATGAGTTTAAAGGCAGCATTTTGATGGATAAACTCTGTTGAAATAATTAAGAAATGTAAAATTTCGAATAAAATTTCAGAATTCGGACAAAAAATACCCGAGCACGAGCTGCTCTCGGGTGTTTCTGCGTATTTTAGCGTCGGCACTCCACTCCATATGGTTGCCTCTTTTCTGAATACGTAAATATATGGGCTAGTTCAATGTTTATCTGATATTAGGTTTGTTGATGTCTCATCCTCGTCTTGAAAGATCACGATCCAATAAAACCATACATTGACATTTAGAAAATGGATGTCTAGCCTTAAGAAATTTTTATGTAAGATACTTCATACACCACATCAAACAATTCACACCTTGAAAGCTGGTATACAAAAAGAAGCGAATATTTGACTTGATTTTCAAAATCTCGCAAATAACATTGTGTTAATTACAGAATCCTAACTTTTAAGCATGATTCTGTAATTGAGCTTAAGGTATACTGATTATTTTTAATTATATCGGGAGAGAGTTAACCAGCTTTTGTTTCTTTCTGTAGGTTAAAAATGTGCCCCACTGCATTATCCACTTTGGAGATCGACCAATTCAGATTACCATGCACCGAGCTCTATCTGCGCTGTCCTGGTGGCAGACAATTCGGCTCGTGTGGCATCTTCTCAACACCAAGGACATCAGGTCAGAAATTTTCTATTGCCGACAGATCGTTACTTACATGGACTCAGCTGCTTACGTACGTGCATATACATATTTAAAATATTTGGCTAGATTTCAGAATTAAACTCTTTTTTCAGCAAGGAGGAGGTGGAGCGATGTAAGCAGAAAGATCTCTTGACTGAGATGCTTGCTGAGATGGCGGGCGAGTTCCCGGCGCTGGAGAGAGTCTTTGTCCGAGAGAGAGATATATATCTTACACATTCCCTGCAAATAGCTGCTGCATCAAAAGGTATATTTTGTCATTTATTTTATATGTGAATCCGCAAGCAAATTTCATATTTTCACAGTTAACTATGAAAAAATTAAAAGATTTTTTCAATTCTTCTTCGCCCTGGGTATTCAATAGAGAGAAAAAATTAGAACAGGCTCTTTGAATTTTTGGAAGTCTTCCTTTTGGACTTCTTTAGTCAAAAGCATTGGGCATAAGTGCAGATTTACGGGGTTCAACACCAATCTTTTCAAGAGCAAGTATGCTCGGTACAGTTGAATGAACTGATTTTAAAAAAGATTGAAAAATGCACGAAACATTCGTGAATTCACATGTAAACAAAAACTAACAGCTGACAAGAATTCAATATAGTATCATTATTAAGACATTATTCCTTTTATCAGGGCATTCAGCTATACTGAGAGTACTTTCTCTCAAAAAATTTGGCGTTAAGCTCTTTAGCCACATATTGATGAATCATTTGTGGACAAACAACATGATTGTGAAATTCTCAAAACGCTTCTCCAACACCGATATAGAAAAAGTCAACCTCTGCTTGTCTCCTGAATTCATCGTCCAGGTTTTAGTTGCTTATAAAACTATAGAACTTATTAATTAATTAATGGTGTGTGTGGAATGTTAAATGTTCAGATTTTTTCTAGGCTTGATAGTGATGGTATCTTAACCGGTGACACACTAACTGTTCGAGATTTGTATCTGATTGCGCCGATCGAATTCGTGTGCGAATCGATGTCTATTTAACCCATCCGCACATTAATATTTTGAGCAAAATATGTGCACAGAGGTATTAATAAATTATCACATTTTGGGTGAAAGCTTGACTCGCCCCGAAAGGCGATGACACGTTTGCTCAAACGACAGCGTGCCTGTTTTTTTATATGTGCAGAAAAAAATGTAACAGAAAAAAGAAACAGTAAAAATAAAATTGTAACCACCGTATCTTAGTGGCTGGTATGCTGACGAGTTAAATGCTAAAATTTCTGCTACAGTCAGTAATACTAATCTAATCTACATAGATATTTGAGTAAACATGATAAAATATATTCAAATTATCCTATCATTTTAAACTTCTGGGAGCCACAATCGATCAATGGCAATAAATCTGTTCTGTGTTCATATTTGATTTTTAGATGATTGGTGGAATCTTAAATGGTGCAGAGCGATGAATGATGAAGCTACTCATTCGTCTAACAATTTATGATAACATATAATATACAATATGTTATAAATTAATAACATCTATACCTATAAAACTCAATGTCTGTCTGTCTGTCTGTTCTCTATAAAAATCCACACCGTTTGTCCTATTCGATTCAAATTTTGCATACTTATGCTTTAGGACGGGTAACATAGGCAACAATTTCCCCCTATTCTCATATGCCTTCCCCTCCCCCCTGACATATTTAACTTGATGAGGGCCGTAAATTTTTGGAATTTTTTGTGATTTTTCTTTTTACGAAAAAACCATGAAAACATGTGTATATTAAAAAAAACACACACACATTCATATTATTTTATCGTAAGTGTCGAAATGCAATGATTTTTTTATGATTTAAGTAAAAAAAAAATCTTTTTTTGAATTTCCATAATGTTGCCAGCGCAACATTTTCTGAAAAATAATAATAATTTTTTATTTGTTTATTAGAGACAACACTACTATTAATAATAATAATCTTCTTCTGTGTGATATATTTTGTTGCACGGCACGGCACACGACGGGACATCGCACTCATAACACATAAATATGATACACTTTCACACACACACATATTTCAAATAAACGCAACAAAATTGCGTGTATTTTTGTTAATAAATCACTATTAGTATTCAATTGAATCATAAACCAACAAAAACTGACAAATATCGCAAAACATATCGTATATATTTGTATATACGTGTACAAATAAATCGAAAATCGAAAAAAATAAATCGTATTTCCCGCGCACATTGCGCGTGACCTTGACGATGGAATATTTGAATTTCGATTGCACAACACGCGATCGGAGCGCCATCTATAACAATTCTATACGATTTTGACGGCAGAAAAACTTCTGTTTTGATTGTTGATTTAAAATATAATCCGTGATGTTTTTGAGTTGAAAATGGAACGACAGGTCACAACAGGATTTCTCTATTGGGAAAAAATTACGTTTTTCAAATTCGATACGCGGCCGTCGATAAATAATTTATTTTGTGCCTGTCGCATATATGCGACGCGGCCCAGGGGGGGTTAAAATGTAAATCTGTACCGTTTGACCAATCGGACTCAAAATTTGGAAACATATTAATTTATTCATAGGACTCGGCACATAACATAGGCAATATTTCCCCCCTATTCTTGTACGCCTTCCTCTCCCCCTGACATATTTTCAATGCAAATCTGTACCGTTTGACCGATCGGACTCAAAATTTGGAAACATTCATTTATTCATAGGACTCGGCGCATAACAAAGGCAATATTTCCCCCCTATTCTTATATGCCTTCCCCTCCCCCTGACATATTTTCAATGCAAATCTGTACCGTTTGACCGATCGGACACAAAATTTGGAAACATTCATTTATTCATAGGACTCGGCGCATAACATAAGCAACATTTCCCCCCTATTCTCATACCACTTCCCCTCCCCCTGACATATTTTCGATGCAAATCTGTACCGTTTGACCGTTTGGAACTTATTCTTATGAATACGGTGGGTAATATATGCGACATTTTCTCCCTATTCTTTTAACCCTTCCCCCCCTGATATATTTTCGATGAAAATCTGTACCTTTCGACCGATTGGACTCAAAATTTGGAAATTTATTCTTTAGGACTCGGCGGGTAACATATGCGACATTTCCCCCCTATTCTTTTAACTATTCCCCGCCCCTGATATATTTTTGATGCAAATGTATACCGTTCGAATCGAACCTTTGTTTACCCACTCACAAATTTATCTTAAACTTAATTCTTAACTCATGCAACGCCGGGTATGAACAGCTAGTACCAGAATAAATCAGAAACGGATTACATAAAAATGTATGCATAAGAAAACGTTGCACATCAATGTTCTTACCGTTTCCAAATCAAGCCGGCACTTAAAAATAAGACTAACGAATGACCGATGATAGGATTGATCTTTATCGATGCCCATTTAATTATTGTATATATAAAATATGAATTTTTTAGCAATGAATGGACCCATGCGAGTTGTCGGAGTAGTTGGAATCGGACATCTTCAAGGAATTCTCGACAACTGGGGCAAGGTTACATCTAAACAGATTCCGCCTATCATGAGGTAAACTCAGTTTATTCTTTTGTTCCATTTATTTAACCTTGGGAATTTGCACTCATCGCATCTCAATTATTTTTTAAATAAAGATGTCGCTATTCTCATCTCATTAGAGCAGTAATAAAGAGAGTGAGTAAGAGAAGCCCGTAGAATAAACACTTATTGTGCAACTCTGCAACTGGAGTTCTGATCAAATGAACTGCACACATTTTGACTATATTTGTTTGTCCTCTCTGTTTTCAGGATCCCGCCGCCTTCCATGTCGAGTCGAATTTTAAAAGCTTCCATTAAATTTGCATTTGTAGGACTAATAATCTATACGGGTTATAAAGTGATACCAAAAAAATGGCTGCCTTAAAAAATAATGCATATTATGTAATTTTACAATATAGCCCAAGTTCAGTCAATACTTAGATGTTTTAAAGGTTAAGGTACACCTTAAAAGCATAATTTTCAATACAAAATAACACTTTTAAGGTATACCTTAACCTTCAAATCATCTAAGTACTACTCTGTAATCTAAGTAATACTCTGAATTCGGGCCTATGATTCTTGTGTTTGTACTTATGGTTTCTTTTTAATTACATTACGTATACAGTTTTGGTTATTTTAAATATTAGTATTTGACTGATGATGTTTGAAATAATGATAAATTATCAATAGATAAAAAATATCTTTACAAATATAAAATACTGCGTTGATTATTTCATATAAAGTTGTGAATTTTAATTTTGTACTAGATGCACTAAGAAACAGATGACATAAATATTTTTGAAAATACATTTCCATGAAGAAAAATTTTCTCACAAATTAAATTGATACTAAATTTTATTTTACAATAAAAAAAATATTTTTGGGAGGGTATCACAAATGTGAGAGAGATTAGATTAGTGTGGCACCTTAGTAATTGTGTAATTCACAGCATCTTGCCTATTTTCATTTAGCTACTTGCTCGCTCTGTAAAAATGTTTTTAATCGCTCAGGCCAAACCTTTTGAAAATAACATCTAAAACAAGGACAAAAAATCATTTGAATATGTAGGAGGCTCAGGGAACATAATTTTTTGGATGTATATTTGCATCCTTGGGCAACTAGTTAAATAAAATCTTATCGTATTGTATCTTTATCAAAGTGGAAAAAAGAAAATGTTTTAAACAAAACAAAAAAGTCTGTGTTATGGCATTGTCTTCATTTACACATAGGGAGTAATGTTAAAAATACTTTTAATCACATTTATATCACTATAAAGATAATTTTTAATGAAAAATTGAATCATATCTATAACTTTTAAGCGCCTTTTGATGTGTGTAAGTATTGTGAAAATTAAAAAAAAAGTGGCATGGATATAATTTTCGTAAGTTAGGGGTATAGAACTAAACCTCTACTATGCAGCTGGTGAAAACAGAGGGTGACATGTTTTATAATGATTAACTGGTGAACAGTGGCAGATTTACAGTCGATAACTGCTCTTGAAAACATGTTTGCAAGTTTTAGAAGCATTTTATCAAAACCTTGTCAGTTTTAAAATCTCGTCTAGTTACAAAATCAGTCACAAATATGTATATTTATTTCAACCTCATCAGTTGCACAGTGGCAATTTTGTTTCTATATCCCTCGCATGTATTCATTTAACAGTGTGATAATGGTTTATTTTTATACAATACATGATGTCATTTGCCTTGGATATTATAATATTTTTATATAGATATTGTAATAATTTACCTGTTCATTACTATTGATGTTTATGAAAGTGTGTGTTTTAGGATTGTGGACCAATCCTGTCGAAATTTAAAAATACTGTCAGTAACAAATCGCTGATGGATTTATAGTACTGCTTGGTGTTTTCAAAATAAACTTGACTCATTATCTAATTGGTTCAGTAGACATCAGGTCGAACAAAAATTGTCTTCCACTTCCCAGTTTAGTACACACTAAGCCCATGGAGATCAAGATATGTCCAAAACAAGTCTTACTTTCCAGAACGTAAACTATTCAGCTTGGGGATAATAAATAGCGTTTCCAATAACACTACTTATTCCGTACATAAATTTTTGCAACGAGACTTCATTTTGTAATAAGTATTAAAATTTGTATTTATGAGAAGAAATATATATCTGGTTTGAAACTGAAGACTTTTCTTATTGCCATTTATTTATTTAAAGTTACCGCTTCTACGACAGGGATTATATTATATTTTAGCACAAGGTAATCTTTATTTGTCTCGAATATATTTTATTTTATTTTTGCATCAGTGTGGCGACACCTGGAGACTTTACTTCAATTTCTAAATACAAATATATTTTAAAAAAATTATACTGAATTTTGGATTATTTCAATGAACATGAGCATACTTACTCATCATAGTCAATTTTTTCATTTGGTGATACGAGGTTGATATTGTAGATGTATCCATTTGTTAGAAAATTTACTTACAATATTATTCGTAACCTTTACATCCTCAAGAATAAAACAAAATACTTATACCTACTTATTTCCTCAGACTTGATAAATCTGCCTATTACAAGATAAATGTAAATACATATTATACATATGTAATTATGATCAAATGTATTATTAACTTTGTTCATGTAGCATCTTGAGTTTACATATTTATCCAACCAGTTTCAAAACAATTGTTTTTTTCATTAGGGTGATAGAATACCAATCAAAATGTAAAGTTATCTCTTTTTTTTTTACGTAGTTTACAATTTTCAAACAATAATTCTGGTAACAGATCATATAAATATAAAAACATACGTACATATTATATAGGTCATCCGCTGAGAGCATTAGCTGAGAGGTATGATCATCTCATTCTGTTATCTGTGTTCTTTTTTCGTAATGATAGTGCAAATGAAAGCGAAATATATTTTTTTGTATGAATTGTACAGAACCTCCCAGTGGTTATTGTGACGTTATTTTGCCATGGGCAGCGACGGACAAGTACTGAATGTAAATTTATAAAATAGAATTTGTTGCCCATTAGTTGACCTCTGTTTTTTTGTCTATGGATCAGAGCCCGTTCCCCATTTCAAACAGTTGTCAGATTCTTATCCGACTCTGTTGGTTGCTCGAGTAACGCCGTGGCGAATGGTGACATCCTCCATCATGGGACTGCCTCTAGGGAACTATGATTGAGCTTTTGAAAGCCAGTGCCGAAGCCCCAAGGCACCAAAGTTCAACAGAAAATCCCTATAAGTTGTTGCACATTTCAACCCATCACCCCAATGGAACGGGAGCGCTCTAGCGAGGTCGCCGAGAACTCAACATGGCGCTCACAGGGTTAATGACTAAATTCTAAATGCAGCGTTTGCTGATATTTTTTTTTAATTTCAGTCTCAATTTATCATTAATTTATTTTCAGGGTTTATCAAATAATAATCAATTATTGCTCAACCTATATAATAATTATACTGTATTATATTAAAATTCCAATCAGTATAACTGATTAATTAAGTAAAGAAAATTCTTCGCCTCGTTAACAGTACAGTTTTGAGATGTTATTAACATTAACAAAGTGTAAGGTCCAGCAGACAACAATGGTAAAGTCTACAGGCGGCTGAAACTCTGTAGTCTCTGAGACTACTAGAGAAAGAAAGAAGAACTTCCAGCTCTGCACAAACCAGTCACTAGTGTTAATGTAGCATGATAATGTGCAACCACATTTAAAAAAAACTACAATGGATAAAATTAGAAGCTTGGGATGGATAACAATTTTACTTCCAGTGAACTCCAGATCTTTTTTCCATACTTTCCGGTTGATGCACCGGTTTTAGATGATCATTTTTTAAGTTATTCTTCACCATGTGCCGTCTTCTATCGATTGGCGACCAAGTTCTAGAATACTGATTTATCCTGCACAAGTTCACTATTCGTATTAAAAACTATAAAATTGATATTAAGCTAAACCTTATGAGTAGTATTGATGATGATAATTAATGTCATAATTGCAAAGCCATAAACGGAGCATGGAACAACAACTGAAAGGAAATGAAAAGCAGATATATAGTATGTATATTGAATTAAACATATATTTAGAGAAATTTATTGACCCGTCCAGACTGCACCAGGTGCATTGAGGGACATCGATCTACAAATGAAAATATTCTTTAATTCAATCAATCAAACAATTCTACTCTTAAACAACTGGATTCACAAACCCTTTTACAAATTACAGTAAAGGGTAGACAATTTTAAATGGAGAATAAGATTATCATCGAAGAATCAAGTAATGATTTCTTGTGAACTAGAAAGCAATTGTTTATTCAGTTTTCGGTAGATACAATGTAAAGTATGAACAGTGAATTAGATGTGACCACGCACAAGCTCGTCAAGAAGAGAAATGGCTGTTCAAAAATGGCGGTCTGCCTTATCCGCTTTCGTTCTTCCTACCTTCAACTTGCACTGCCATACCCTCTGGTGGCAGAATATTGGTATTGCCATGTAATAAAATTTTGTTTAAAATTAGAAATAGTACATCATCAACTATCCTAATTTCGAATATCAGTGCCTAATTGAAGGAATTACAACAGCAAGCCGGGCAGCCAAGCGTGATATGTCAATCGGTGCGTGGCTCTATACCGGATTTACACCACTAGGAACCACATAAAACATGTAAGGATCGCGCCGCCAAACTACATGGTCTTTAATTATGTCTCGTGATTTTTCATGGGTTTTCGGCTAGTATGTGCATAATTATTAACACTAAATTATCAGTTATCTTTGAATTGTTTATTTTTATTTTACATATATATGCTATAAAAGGGTCGTCTTTATACAAATACATATAAAGTAAGGTATGCACACATACGTATAATAAAATATTTCCTACATATTTGGTGCACCTGCAAAAGTGGAGAATGAGATTTAAAATTCAATTTCATTCAAAAGAGATTTAAAATTCTATTAAAATACATCCTTAATATCAGTCTATCTTCAGTCTCAGATTTAATGAGTTAGTATTTTAATGATTTTTAATTTAAAGCCCAATCCAGATCAAAAAAGTTAGAAATATGCATTTTCCACTATACCTGCTAAATAACAACTTTAAAACAGTTAAGTGTTTGTATTTCTAAATCTTTCCCAAAAGTCCTAGAGAACATTTGTGCGAGTTTAGAAAGACTAAAGATCTTGCATTCAATTGCGCAATTAAAGAAGCATGTATGCTTCAATTATGCTAATTCTTATCGGGGTTAATCACTATAAAATTAACATTTTGGGACTTGTGTATTGTAAAAATTTTGAAATATGGCGAACTTCAAATTAACGGAGTTTTATTGTAACTGTTTCACCAGACAAAATTAAATAATATATTTGTAGAAAAATTTATTGTCAGTCCCTTGGATTCCAAAATAAAGGGAATTAGCCGTTTAAAGCGCATCTGAAACCGAGGTTGCCAGCGGAAGAGTCAGCCGTATTCTGGGACCGGGCAGCGCATCGATATCTGTAGCAATATGATTCGTGACAAAGATACGAACCTCCTTTCTTTACTCTTTCATTGTTCTGGAAGAAAAAAAAAAAAGTTAATGTTAGGAGAGATGAAAAACATTTTATACCAAAAGATTACGAAATGTTTTAAGTTTCAAAACTTGCGAGTAAATCTTAAAAAATATGGAGTATTTTCAAACTCAGACTTAGGTACCTATATTCATATTTAGAAAATTTACAATTCAAGAGGAATTTGAACCTCGTAATCTCAAGATTACGGAAAAGTCATTTATGTGCTCGGGTGTATGGATTGATCTTTTACTCCTACATATATTCTCCCCCAAAATTAATATTCACACTTGGAGTTCAAAATAATCCTCAAGCCAAAAAAGACTTCATTCATATTATTTGATCAAAGTGGTTAGGATGGAAACTTTTCTTCACGAATGGCTCAAAGATGGATTCATCTACTTACTGGCTGCTACACTGTTATTCGGAAAATATGCAACAAAAATATAAACTACCAAAATAATCCTCTATATTTATATATATATAGCGCAATTTCGGCCAAACTGTCATTTTTTCCTTTCCACCGTCGATATGTACTTGTTTTCTACACTTTCAAAAAAGTAATTAATGTGCTATATGAGGAAATTTTAAAAAATCGATTCTGACTCTTTTTGAGTTCGTAGTGATAAACAGTTGGCAAAAAATATCTAAAAGTGGCCCAAGCTGGCCCCTCAACCTTCAAAAATCAAAGATAAACTGACTGCATTTTAAAACACATTGAACATGCATTTTAATACAGGACACAAATAATACAAAAAAATGTTTCTCTATGAAATGAGTCCTACATATAATATGATGTTAATGTTCCGGATGGGAACACTTTTTTTTATGCGGCTCAGTAGTCTTCGCTGGTGGGGCAGAGATCGCCACCAGAATTTGCTGTGAAGCTCGTAGTCCGTGGATATGCCAGAAGTCAAACGCCGAAGTAGTGCTTTTATCGTATTAAAGTCGAAGAAAAAATCCGAAGCGAAGTCCAAGTCAGAAAGCAGTAGTCATAAAAAATCCAAGAAAGCAGAGTCCAAAGTAGGTGAGCAGGGGTCAGAAAGAAAAGGCAGCAAGAAGATTGTCCAAATAGCGATTCTCGTACCGACGCGGGTGGCGTATCTGTGGTACTCGCTCAAAAAATGCATTTTATTTATACCAAATTCAAAATTTCACAAGATTGCGTCATAGCATGTTACAGAAACCAATGAGATTGCGTAATTCTGGGAAGGCGCCGCAGCGCTCCCAGCGGCCGAGCGGTGAACTACGTCATTCGCGGTTGCACAATTTCACCGCGCGGCAGATTTCATATGACAGATACAAATTAATTCATAAAAAATGCATTTTAGCTCCCAAGAGACTAATACTGTGTTATTTTGTAATAACAGACCTAGCAGATGATAATAACACAGTTATTTGGACGGGCTGGGTCATACAAGGCCAAAAAAACTAAAATTAAATTTGCCACAAACGGCTCAAATTTTCAAAAATTCATAAAAAATCAAAAACAGCATTTTTACAAGTTTTGCTATGACAAATGTGATTTGCGCATGCAATCGCTCATTTTAACAGTAATTCCAAAAATTTCAGGTAAATATTTACTGAGTTATAGGCATTCAAAAAAGCGCCAAAAACCAATTTTTTATTTCACTCTCAGGCGCGCCTATATCATTCCACATGTATAAAAATACATTTTCCAGACAGGCATTCAGTAAAGGAATGCAATGACACTACATAAGTAGGAATTCGTCCACGGTAAGCCGCTCTGATTGTCGATTAAAAATTCGACTTTTTAATATTCTCCACGGCGAGCCGTGTGCGCGAGCTTACCGCGACGTGGGCCCGAAAACAGGCGTCCACCGTTTCCAAATCGAGAAAAATACAAAAAATTTTCTCACGGTCTTCCAGTACTCATTTATTTCATGATGACCATCTCCACGATGGCGCCCGGTGCAGGCCTTCGGGCCCCCGTGGAGGGTATCCCATATACGCATCTCAGACGGGGGCTCGGAATTGAGTACTAGGCGTTAGAAGTTATAGCCGGTCAGGTAAGTTTGTAAAATCTCTGAATATTCAAAAAACATTTATTTGCCCGTCGGCGGATTCAACGGCGGAAAGAAAGAGACGAGACCCTCTGCAGCGAGACTCGTCTCCCGTGTTGGCGAATATTGCGTGCCACACTCATGCCCATTTAGTGTTGGCGAACATCGCGGGTACCGCGTGCCACACACATACTTTACTTTGGGGCGTTACATCGCGGAAGAATCCCTTCGGCTCAAACTTCTAACCTTTGTCCACGCACCAATAGGTGCCAAAAAATTATTTATTTCCATTTTATTCAAAAAATTCATAAAATTCCAATACATTTTTCTCATCAGAGATTCAACATAATGCACATGACAATATTGCATA
Organism: Agrypnia vestita; assembly: GCA_016648135.1. Taxonomy (NCBI): domain Eukaryota; kingdom Metazoa; phylum Arthropoda; class Insecta; order Trichoptera; family Phryganeidae; genus Agrypnia; species Agrypnia vestita. The sequence continues at coordinate 9,340 of JADDOH010003709.1, read as the reverse complement.
CAAAAAAGGGCGCCAAGCGCTGCTTCTTACAAGGCATCAACATATTTTTAAAATATGTTCATAACATATACAAATTCCACACATATTTGTATCGACACTTGTAGCTGGAAATAACATCGGCGGCCAAACAGGCTGCATTTTTCATATTCATTCAACAAAGGGCCAATCTCCGGTCTAGTGTCCGGGCGATGTTGTTCTACAGCTAGTTGGAAGCAGTATGCGCGCGCGGCCCCCCTCCAGTCGCGGCAACAGCCGCTGGGCACTGACTTGCGCGCGCTCCAAGCGGCAACCCGATTTTCAGTAGCGGCATACACGCCTCGTCTCCAATGCAATTTTCTGTATGTAGCGGCTGATTTATTGTGGACACGCGCCGCTCATAGTGGTCATGTTATGTTCTCATTTTTTACATGGCTCAACCCTGTCCGTTCCAACTATTATCATAACAGAGCAATTTTTAGCAAATATATTTTTGTGGATATTTCTGTATACTTAACTACAAATTATTTTTTTGAGTTATGACTTTTTTATCGCACGTGCGACATGTCAGAATCGAGAGAGAGAGAGAGAGAGAGAGAGAAAATAAATATTCAAGTTTATCAATGTTGTGCTTTCTCGATGTAATAATAACTTTTTTATAGGTATTCTAATGTTAAAAATTTGCACTGCAATATTGCATAAGCATTACACGCTTTGATTTTTATAACGCATACTCGAAATCACATCCTTATTGCTCGGTTTTTCAGGGCATTTCAGGCACAATTCAATCATTTTTATCGTAACGTTCTGTTCGTCTATATTATGTCTAAAATAAGAATCATTATTAAGTTCATGTTAACTTAAATAGTTGTACGCTGTATTCTATAAAATATATTCTTTTTACCTCCTTTTGAGATTAATCAATAAAAATGACAAATAACGAACAATTTTACGTAAAAATAAGTAACGTTTTCTCAGAAATTGATTAGGTACTAATAAGACACCAAATAAAATTAAAATACTTGTATCTTGACGGTATTTTTTCGTTTTTCAACCTGGGTATAAAGAAAGAATTTAGGAATATGTATACACAGGTATATACTTTTTTACGTAAATGTTTGACAGTAATGAACATTGATGTATTATAATATATCATTGGTAATGAAGGTAAATAAAAATGAGATGAAAAATAACCGATTTTTTTTACATTTTATTCGAGGCTCAAACCATCTTGCATCAAAACTGCGATGAAAAATATAATTCAACCTTCAAACCATTTTATTCGAGGCTCAAACCATGCCTTCTACGATTCTTGTTTGTGTGACACACGTATAGATGGCATTGGACGATAGGCCAAAATCGGGCGCGATGGTGCTGCAGTAGCGACAGGGTACATAACTATAATGGCGGCCCTCTGTTGGAAATTTCTGTAAATTGCGTTGTATGGACTGTCCGGACCCTGGTTTCAAATTAAAAATCTTTTAAAATCGGATTAAGGGTGTTGCAATTGTGTAAAATAAAAATCATAGACAAATGCACGCCAAAATAATTTTGCATATGGCAGCACATAATTTAAATTTCATTTGACAGCGACCATAGATAACATATGACAGCAACAGACAGCAAGCAGATCAAAGCGATCAAAGCAGATGTTTCGAAACATGTCATCAACGGTGCTGTTTTACTGAAGATTTCCACAAGAATATGAAATGAGACTAGTGGGCCGCATTACGCAACTAATTTAATGTTTTGTTGCTTTGTTCCCGCCTAAATGCGTACTGTCCAACAGATTTTCGAAGTAGATTCGAGAATACGATGAAAAGCGCCAGGAAGGTTAGTTATTGACGAAAATAAATGTTATCTTACCTATTTAGTGTTTGCAAGAACAATGTTTTTATTTGATCTGTATTGTATTTCTTTAGTTTTTCTGTTTATAACCTTTTCTTTGTTTGCAGGTAATAAGAAAAGTGAATCCAAAGCCTACGACTGATATGCAGAATAAATTATGTGTGGTTCAGTTAGATATTTTCAAAACCCAACTATCTAAAGAATCGACAGGAAATTCACGAAGTTGTTTTGGAAAGGCATAATGCCAAAAAAGATCTGGCTTAATTTTATTACAAGTTGTATTTTTTATTAAAATATTCATTTTCCCGTTAATAGGTAGGTACATAAAATACAATAAAATAAAAGAATTTCATACACCGAATATATTGTTTTATTACTATTATTCCGCGGACGTCCTCTGCTTCTGCTGCTTTCGACAAACAATTTTCCTTGCCATCCTTTCTTTGCTCATCTGTTCCACATGACCAAACCAGTGGCCATATCACTGGCTCTGCATACTGAGAATTCCGAGTTCGATTTCCGGTGAGGTCGCAATACATCTTTCTGATTTCTTTAAAATCTAGGTGTTCTTGTCGGACCGCAATTAAAATTGAGCCTTCAGGCCCATTGTAGCATTAAAAATTGCTGTGCATTTGGTTTGAGGGCATAGTCCCGCTCTCCTACAATATAGCAATTATCAAATCTGGTACCTAGTACCGTTTGTCGTAACTTGATATTTTGTTTGGACATAATGACAAATATATTTCTGATTTTTATAGTGCTCTTCGGCTGACTAAAATGTGGTCTGTGGTCAGCCATTGCTCTGGTAATGGCTGACACTATCCGCATTCCAAGAAGCAGTGTTCCAGATAAATCACCTATGCACCTTTCATGGATATAAATGTAAAATTATCAAAACCCGAGTGAAATAGAAACCTTGAAAAAAAATATTGTCGACAATGCCCTGCGGTAAAATTCATTTAGAGTTGCGGAAAAATCAATTTCTTCTGACAAAAAAGTATTGTTCGAGATCTAAGTAAATTACTTCTCCTGTTAAGGATATATTGTAGGATCAGTCGCAGTGCGCATGTGCGACTCTGACCGAGAGTTTAATCTAAAATTTCCGCTCAGAATTCTCTGACAGATTTCGCTTAATCCGATTTGAAACAACCCGTTTTTGAAAAAAGTACTAAAAATTTCAGTTTAAACTCTACGCTTACTTTGATCGAATTTGAAACAACCGGGCCTTAAAGGCACTTAAACGAATTTGAAACAACCGGGCCTTAAAGGCCCGGTTGTTTCAAATTCGATCAAAGTAAGCGTAGAGTTTAAACTGAAATTTTTAGTACTTTTTTCAAAAACGGGTTGTTTCAAATCGGATTAAGCGAAATCTGTCAGAGAATTCTGAGCGGAAATTTTAGATTAAACTCTCGGTCAGAGTCGCACATGCGCACTGCGCAATGTAATTGACATCTGTCAATAAAATATTTTTTTATTAATTTTTCGACATTTTACATACAAAGTGTCGAAATGTACAATATTATGTAGGGTGACACAGGCTTTTCTGACGATCGACTGATCCTACAGTATATCCTTAACAGGAGAAGTAATTTACTTAGATCTCGAACAATACTTTTTTGTCAGAAGAAATTGATTTTTCCGCAACTCTAAATGAATTTTACCGCAGGGCATTGTCGACAATATTTTTTTTCAAGGTTTCTATTTCACTCGGGTTTTGATAATTTTACATTTATATCCATGAAAGGTGCATAGGTGATTTATCTGGAACACTGCTTCTTAGACTGCGGATAGTGTCAGCCATTACCAGAGCAATGGCTGACCACAGATCACATTTGTCAGCCGAAGAGCACTATAAAAATCAGAAATATATTTGTCATTATGTCCAAACAAAATATCAATTTACGACAAACGGTACTAGGTACCAGATTTGGTAATTGCTATATTGTAGGAGAGCGGGACTACGCCCTCAAACCAAATGCACAGCAATTTTTAACGCTACAATGCCCAATTTTAATTGCGGTCCGACAAGAACACCTAGATTTTAAAGAAATCAGAAAGATGTATTGCGACCTCACCGGGAATCGAACTCGGAATTCTCAGTATGCAGAGCCAGTGACATGGCCACTGGTTTGGTCATGTGGAACAGATGAGCAAAGAAAGGATGGCAAGGAAAATTGTTTGTCGAAAGCAGCAGAAGCAGAAGACGTCTGCGGAATAATAGTAATAAAACAATATATTCGGTGTATGAAATTCTTTTATTTTATTGTATTTTATATACCTACCTATTAACAGGAAAATGAATATTTTAATAAAAAATACAACTTGTAATAAAATTAAGCCAGATCTCTTTTGGCATTATGCCTTTCCAAAACAACTTCGTGAATTTCCTGTCGATTCTTCTTCTTTTTTTTCTTCTGCATATCAGTCGTAGGCTTTGGATTCACTTTTCTTATTACCTGCAAACAAAGAAAAGGTTATAAACAGAAAAACTAAAGAAATACAATACAGATCAAATAAAAACATATTGTTCTTGCAAACACTAAATAGGTAAGATAACATTTAATTTCGTCAATAACTAACCTTCCTGGCGCTTTTCATCGTATTCTCGAATCTACTTCGAAAATCTGTTGTACAGTACGCATTTAGGCGGGAACAAAGCAACAAAACATTAAATTAGTTGCGTAATGCGGCCGACTATTCTCCTTTCATCTTCTTGTGGAAATCTTCAGTAAAACAGCACCGTTGATGACATGTTTCGAAACATCTGCTTTGATCTGCTTGCTGTCTGTTGCTGTCAAATGAAATTTAAATTATGTGCTGCCATATGCAAAATTATTTTGGCGTGCATTTGTCTATGATTTTTATTTTACACAATTGCAACACCCCTAAACAGATTTTAAAAGATTTTTAATTTGAAACAACTCAATTCTTCGAGATTTCGTGTGACCTTGAGGTTAAGCTCAGTTTAAGCCAATATTTCCGCTTACTTTGATCGAACTTGAAACAACCGGGCCTAAATGATTCAGTTCTCTTTTATTATGTTATCTATGGTTCTCTTTCACCGTTCACCAGTACAACGTTCAATTTATTAACGCCACTTGCATTAGTGTGAGTGATACCCTCTGTTAACACGTAAAGTGTGTAGTTGTATTCCTTTTTCAAAGCTACTCCATTGTCAACTTCAGTATCACACTGGCAGTCACGCGGAGCGGTCGTTTTGTTTTTTTTAATATTTTTTATTTAAAGATTCGGTGACTGCAAGATCACGATACGGGGACCACAGACTTAAAAAAGTTTAACATAAACTTATATGAGGATTCCGATACAAGCAATAGACTTAAATAAATTTAATATAAATTTAGATGAGGAGTCCAATACAAACGACAATAGTTTATCTTATTGATTACAATTAATTATAAGATTTTAAAACCATTTAACTACAGTTATACCTGCTTATATATTATTTATTTTAAACTAGCTATAACCCATCAATTGTATTGTTATATATTTCGACCGCCATTTAATGCTGGGAGAGCAGTGTTATCTTGATCAATGTCTTGATAACGTCAGTGTTGGACATTATTAACCCTTAACCACCCAGCATGTATTTTTGTTACACAACCACCTATCATACGTCTGTGGGACTCCCGAATAAAATAATTCACAATGGTAAAATTTAGTAAAGAATGGTTCTGTTTTTAATTGAAATTCTATTGAGGAACATATTAAACTCTTAATTAGAAAATAAGACACATGAAAAACAGCATTTTTTTCTTTTAATCATAAATAATTGTCAATACCTCTTATTTCAGGCTTACAAACTAATATATTTGAAAAGTGAGATCCAAAAAATTATCATGTAGAATAGGAACTACTTACAACTTTTTTTTAGTGTTGAATAATTAACAAACGTAGAAAAAATTTTTAATTCTCCATAAAATCTCAAATTAAATAAAATTGCAGGCTCTAAATTTATTGTTTTTCACGTCAGCAAAAACACAACTTGTTTGAGCATTCAAGGCAAATTGGTGCTTTACATTCGAAACACATGTATTGTGTATTGTGTTTCTTTGTGTATTTGCAAGTTGAACAGTTTTTACGAACCGCCAACCTTTCTTCAGCACTGCTGCTACATGGAACTGCTGATGAGGTGGTCACGTTTCTGTGGAGGATACGTTGAATTTCACATTATTGTAATTTCACACGTTGCAATTTCACATTGCATTCGTCATTAAAAAAATGCTGCTAAATATCCAGTGAACAAGACAAAGAATTAAGCTCACTCTGATATGCTGGTTTTTTATCTTCTCTTCTCTGCACTATATTATGCTGCAAAGTTCTCAATCGTAAAAACGGTGAGGCAGATGACCAACGAAAGTAATTCCTTTCAAAATAATTCTTCTTCCATGGTCTCCATCGAATTTCAGATCATCTTCTTTGGATGAAAACTCTTCGTATCCACGTAAAATTGAAGACAAATGATGTTGAGATGGAGAATTTTCTTTAACACCTAGTACAGTTGGCTCTTCGTATACGGAATCAGAAGCACAACTTTCTTCTAATACATGATTTTGACAGATCTTGTTCCAAATACCGCTTGATATTATTGTCACTAAGAGCCGTTTTAAAGGAAAACCATAAAAAACACGATTAAAAAAAAATTACGTAACCACCTACGATAGGTCTCTCAGACTCCCTGCGATAGTTTTTTACTCACCTAAGCAAACGCACGCACGTACGAACGCTTGCGCGACACTTAGGGGCGTGGGGAAAAGGTACAGGAACTAACAAGTCAGTACGAAACCTGGGCACAAAAATATTCACGATTATCAATTCGACGGGGTCTGTGAGACGTATGGTAGGTGGTTAAGGGTTAAAAAGAGAATTTTACTCCTTATACTCCATTATATTATATCACATCATTATGTGAACATTCTAGTAGCGTTGGTGATGGACATTGTTACGTAGAGAATTATATATTTTGATTAATGATTAATGCCAATGACATGTGGATACACTTATAAGTTTTAATTTTCAGTAAACTGAAATATTTAAAAAATCCAATTTAAAAGTATTTTATTTAAAAAAAGCATATAGTCAATGTTTCCATTTTATTTAATAACAATTTTGAAATCATATCACTTTTCAAACCGGAATGAGATTTTTTATAATACTTTCAATTTCAATTTCTTTATTTATAACTGTTCCCCACGGAAACAATTAGTAGCAGGTGCGGTCCGCCGAGTTCGCTTCTGAAGCCGCCGATGTACTAGCAGGCCGGGAGTGTAGAGCGCAGAAAATTCTCCAAGTCCAGAATCCGTGCCAAGTCGTCGCCTCAGGTGGTAAAACAAGTCCAATAAATCCAAAATCGTAGCCAAGTCCAAATGCAGAAGTCAGTAGAAAATCCAGAGTCCAAATCCAAAGAAGAAAAGCAGGGGTCAAGCAGGGTGTGAAGTGAAACGCAGAATAAAATGTTCCAGTAGGCGTACTCGGCAGAGGCTCCCAGCAGAATGAGGCACTCGCCCGCCCGGCGCGATATTTATACAGTCCGGAAAGCTTCCCCCTGACTAGCGCGGCCGACCAATCAGCGCGCTCGATTCACCGGGCGCTCGGAGCGCAAAATGACGGCCTCCCGTGCCGATTCGCGGATTAAAATTAAATATTTTAATCGATAGCAAATTAAACGCCACCCCCCCGGGGATTTTAACACATCATCTATACCAATCTATGTCTTGCCCATAGGATGATGTCGTTTACTGGAACCGCAAGAGTGAATTTACCTAGTTATTCAACAAAATATGCCGATTTACCGCGGCATTTTCAAGAATTAATTTAAATTTAATTCGGTTAAAAATAGTAAACATGATTTTACGAGATTCTAAGTGATACCATTAGATAGATCTCAACCAAGCGCATCCTTTGGTGATATTTCCAAGTATGTCGGATAGATATTAATTGCGTAATAGGCAGACAAAGTGTGTCACCACAAATAAAGCGCACTAGCTAACTTTCAGACACGCAAAAACATATCACTCCCATAGATGTTCACATGAGGAACACAATAAAAAATGTTTCAGCTCGCTAGGACGTCTGTAACGTCCGTAATCAGAGTTCAAAAATATTCGCTGGTGGCCCTTGACTTCAGCCGCACGGCGCCACTATGGCGCCGGGTTTTTTCCATTACCCGCGCGGGCTGCATACATACAGGCGGCGCGGTCAAGCGAGTTTATCAGGGCCCACGCGAGATATTTTACTCTCAATTTAAACATTTTTTATTTGAATTTCTACTTTACAATACCACACAAAGGACTCATTTGGCACATTTAAATACTTATGTATTTTTACTTCCTCGCCTCTTCGAGGCAGGACATTTACATAAATTCCATCAAAATAGCGGCCATTCTATGATAGTCCGCGGCGCTCCGCGCGATTTAAAAATGATTTTATTCCCATCGCGCGAGCTTTCCCTGTATATCAAGACCACGAAACATCAATTTTATTCAATATTACATTTACAAATGTCTTATCTAATTCTTAAATATTTCATTCTTAAGATATTTCATTAAATATTTCATCAAACTTAAATATTTCATTTTCTTAAGTATTTCAAATATTTCAACACTTTACAAGATAATGAAGGGGACCCACCACATACCCTGAGCCGTTCTATGCGCAAAAGCGTCCATATCGGCCCAGCACTTTCGCCGCCTGGTTGGCATTATTTTATGCTAAAGCGACCTCCTCGCTCGGCCTTCATCAATACAACACGCAGAGATGAAAACCGAGCGAGTCGGTCGCACAAAACCTTCATTGTCCCGCGCATATTAATCTTTATTTCAAAAATAACAATACAATAACCAATAATAAAATTTAAATAAAATACATCACCCAAATAAGGCGCAGGACGTAAAAAACACAACCCCTCCGTGGAGGGAAAAAGACATAAAGAAAAAATAATAAAAACATAAAAGATTCGTGACCAAAGAAATCATCACCGACGGTTCAAACACTGGTTCAGGAAAAACTACGGAGCAGGGCCCCGTAGGATCTCCCAGCGGGACACCCAAGTTCCAACAAAGTCTTTAAGATGTCTAAAGTTAGACTCATTTCTCACCAGGTCGACATTTGTGGGATGCCGCCGACCTGTCTCAAGCGGCCCGTTTATACCTTCAATCAAGTCCTCTCGAGCATCCCTCAACAGAGCACAATCCCAGAGGATATGTTCCGGGGTCTGGGCCACACGAGCGCAGGCGCACCAAGGGTGAGTGGAGAGTCCAAGATCATGTAATTTGGACCTGAACTCACCATGGCCCGACAGTATTTGTGCTGTGTGGTGATCCAGAGCCGGAAAATACCCTCCGGACCCCTTTCTCTCTTTCACCATCACCCTCGGGAAGAAGAAATGGGTCCATCTCCCAGTGGTGGCGGCGTCCCATCTTTCTTGCCAGACTTCTAACGTAATTAATCTAATTCGTCTGCCCAACTCCCCAGTCCGCTCGTTTTCCAGGAGCCTGAG
>JADDOH010003708.1:0-19182 GCA_016648135.1 Agrypnia vestita | reverse complement strand
TTCCAGAACGAAAACGTTGGAACCAAAAACGCACTGTGTTTTCTTTTGCGGCACCGTCGCCATACACATCATTAATCCTTCGAGCCGTTTCTGCAGCACTGGTGCCACGGTGGAACTCGTACTCGTAAATAACGCGATATTTCAAGTTTTTCATTTTGTAAACTGAGTGACGCAAAGAAAAAAACAATTGAGGAAAAAACAAATGAATTATAATTTTCAAAACACAAATACATGAGTAAATAGCTGTATAAATTTGGATTTGGAATTCCTAACCAAAAAGAAGATATTTGAGATCAAATTTACCAGTACGGCAAAACATCAATTTCATATGTAAGGACCTAATATAATTATTAATTTTTTTAAGGAAAATTTGATAGATCTTCTTGATCGTCGCCACGAGTCTACTTGCCAAGTTTCAGATTGGATCACGGGAAAAGGGTTAAAAATCGATACAAAGTTTTTTCACCCGGCAAGCCGGCAAGCAAGCAAGCAAGCAGACGCCACGAGTTAATATAAAAGGAGTAAAAAACAAGCAATATACACAGTGTAATTTCATCTATTTGATGTATTTTTAACTTATATATATAACTTACTCTTTGTTGCATTTTATTTTATTTTGGTCAATTAAAACTATAGTTAATACGTAAATTTTATTCACTGTACCTCTCCAAAAAAAGACAAACTCTTATGCTAAGGGAGGGACTTAACACTTTTACGTGTTTACTCATCATGTGTGTGTTTAAGAATGATTTATTTTTAATTGTGTTTGTTGTAGTGTTCTTTTTTATTTATTTGTTCTCAGTTATCTTCTTATTTTCTGTAGGGAGGCTATTGAAATTCTTTATTCCTAAATTTATATAATTTTGTTGACATTGTTTGGTGTTACATTTTGGTATTTAGAATTTATATAAACATCTGATTTTAAAATTTTGTATAATTTGTATAATATAAAAGGGGGAGAAAATTGAAATTAAGGTTGAGATAAGATAAGCCATAAGATATAAGGCTGTAGACATTGGTAGATGATTGAATTTTATGATTTTAAGTTATATATTCTTTATATATATGATCCGAATAAATATAGAGTTATCCAAAGATTAGTCAAACAAAAAATTAGAAAAGCAAAAGAGGAATGGGTTAAACAGCAATGCGAAGAACTAGAGAAACTAAACGAAATGCACGATGCGTTCAACTTACATAAAAAGGTAAAACAACTGTCTGGCCTGAATAAAAAACGAACACCCGCATGTCTAACGGATGAGTCTAATAATCTGATCTTCAATGACTCTGATATTACTAAGACGTGGGAAAACTATATAAGTACACTTTTTGACGATAACAGACCTGAAGTCTGTTTGAATGCATTACAATCTGGACCAGCAATAATGAAATCTGAAATCCTCTATGCTATTTCTAAAAGTAAAAATAAAAAAGCCTGCGGACCGGACGAAATACCTACCGAAATTTTGAAATTAATTGACGACAAAAATATTGAGTACTTATTAAAGCTGTTTAATATTATTTATGACACGGGGGTCATTCCCCAAGATTGGCTTAAATCTACATTCATCACTCTCCCTAAGAAACCACACCCCAAAAATGCGGAGATTATCGTCTGATCAGCCTTATGAGTCATGTGTTAAAAGTATTTTTAAAGATTATACATTCACGAATAAGATTAAAATGTGAATGTGATTTGGATAACTCCCAGTTTGGCTTCAGGAGTGGTTTTGGAACACGAGTTTGATAGAGTGAAACACGCGGACCTCATCAAGATGCTCCAAGAGCGTGGTATTGATGACAAAGACATTAACATTATTAAAAACCTATATTGGAACCAGGAAGCTGTCATCAAATTGGAAACTAGCTCAACAAAGTCTATACCAATCAAACGTGGAGTTCGACAAGGGTGTATATTGTCACCTATGTTATTCAATTTATACTCCGATCTAGTATTCAAGGAGGCTTTGCATGACATAGAACTGGGGGTCAAGGTTAACGGTGTACACGTCAATAATATCAGGTATGCGGATGATACAGTCATTCTGGCAGATAGTATGGAAGACTTACAAACACAATTACTTACAAACAAACTCGTAAACAGAATTAATGAGGCTGGTGTGAGACTAGGTCTTAACATGAACGTGAGTAAAACAAAGTTCATGGTGTTTGGTAGGCAAGATCACACGGGAGCACGCCTCACATTGAAAGGGGCTGGTATAGAGAGAGTGACAAAGTTTAAATACCTTGGAAGTATCCTAGCGGAAGACCTCGACCCAGAAACCGAAGTCAATTGCAGAATTGAAGCAACGCGAGCTGCTTTTAACAAAATGAGACAGATATTCTGCGATGATAATCTTAACCTGAAACTTCGACAGCGACTGGTCAAATGTTATATATGGTCAGTCCTGCTGTACGGAGTGGAATCGTGGACCCTCAAAGTGAGTAGCATGAACCGGCTGGAGGCATTCTAAATGTGGATACATCGGAGAATGCTCCGGATATCCTGGACGGATATGGTCAGCAACACAAGAGTTCTTCAAAGAGCTAGAGTGAATAGAGAGTTGCTGACAAATATCAAAATCCGAAAGGTATCGTATTTGGGCCATGTGCTCAGAGGAGAAAAATATGAATTGCTCCACCTGATTCTTATGGGCAAGATAGAGGGTCGTAGAGGTGTTGGAAGGAGACAAATTTCCTGGCTCCGCAATATACGCGACTGGACGGGCATAAGAAATGTTGGAGAGCTGTTTCGTGCTGCCCAGGACAGGGACGCTTTCTCTCGGGTGATATAGTCAACGTTGGGGGGACCTGACATGACACCAAAAGAAGAAGATTCTTTATAGACGTAAATAATCGATTTCGATTAATTTATTGTAAAAATTGATTCACCGTTTTAAAAAAATACTTTGTGGTATAACCAAAAATGAAAACAAGTTCAAAGCATATTATATACAATTGATTGCAGGTAGGTAGATCAATATTTTGTTACACATACATGGATTATAAGGTTGGTGTGATTTATAGTGTAATGAATTCTCCACGATGCTTGCGTGTTCTTTAAAAATACCTATTTATTCGATATAGAAACGATATTATATCATTACGCAAACCAATCACTCCATCAATTTGGAGTTTCATCTAAAATATAAGTTTTTGCTGAATATTATATAAAATAAGTACTAACATTGTATTAAAATTTGGCAGAAATCAGTTGGCTTAACACGCATCAACTAATTTCTACATTCAAAGATTTAAAATATTAAATTAAGGCCCGTATTTTTGTCACGATTATAGAAATATTGTCATTTGACAGATGTCGTGACTTTTCGCTATTTTTGTGTATTGGGACAACAATATTCTTATTTTCTGAATATCTCAGATTGCTGGTACGTGACAGGAGTAAAAATTTAAAATATTGATTTTCAGATTTATTTTGTAGATATGTTTAATAATTCGAAAGAATATCATAAAAAGGTTCGTTAAATGGTATATTGCTTATAAAAACTCCACTAATAAAATATAGAGGTATCATTACTAGATACGAAAGCTGTGTATACTAACTCGTTAATGAAAAAAAAATCAACAGATATCTCTAGCAGAGACCATATTAATTTACGAATGATTCTTGTTTCGAACATACCTATAGAACTTTCAAAATTTCATAAAGTGCGGATGTCCTCACGATAGAATTGGTGAATGTTGCATTGTGTAGAGTCACAGTATACCCAGAACAGTAGGTTTTCTCCGGCCTGTCGGCGAGTTATTAGCCTACTAATACGTTGACGCTAATGGGTAGCGGCCAGTTTGTACGAAGACGTATTACTGTTCTTAGTATACTGTGGTAGAGTGATCACTTAAACCAGCTCATATAGATTGTAAGCTTTCAAGAGACTTCCATCCCCTTTTCTCATTTATACATTAGCTTCGTCTCTGTGAGACTTCTATTATTTATCCTTAATTTATTATCTCAGATTGATTTTGATGTCAAATGGAATCTTGTTATTCGATGGGTTCATTCGACAAATGATCCCAAGAGATCATAGCCGCTGGACCAAACGAGCGAAAATTTGTTAATTTTTTTCAACTAAACTGAATCACCCTCCCGGAGATTTTTTATTTTATTTATTTATTTATTTCTATATCAAAAGCTATACTGATTTTGGCTGGAATATGTTACTCTGCAAGATTATTGTTACCCTGCAAGAAAGCAATTGAAATGGTTGGTAATAACATTCGTAAAATACAGCCGAGATCAAAGCTCCGAGAAATAATGACATGCACCGCTGACAATCCAGTCAGTGCCAGCGCTGTAATAAATTACGAACAGTGTTATTAACATTTTCAGTGTTAGTGCAGTTCTTCTAATTAATTCCAGAGACTCGGCTCTTGATCACGTTTCTGGTTCCTAGTTCTCTAAAGCATGATCACTTGATTTAATGTTAAAAGCAGCACGTTATTTTAAAAACAATTAACAATTGCAATTGCATTAAAAAGAAACTGAGAAAATGGCTTCTAAAAATTTGAACCTACAAAAATCTAATACGTCGATATTTAATTCATTTTTGCATTCAGAATGTTTTGAGTTTGTTGAAATTTTCAGAACATAGTACTGGATTTTGTCGCCAGGGACATCATGAAGCGGGATGTAAAATTTTAATATATATACAACTTCCAAAAATTTGATAGATGTGGTATCCTATCATGGGTGGAAGTGGTGAACATTACACTGTGTAAAGTGATCACCTGAGCCAGCCGTATCATAGGTCGTAAGCCCTATGAACACCCAAAGACTTCCATACATTCTTTCCTATAAAAAATATTATTTCGTCTCTCTGAGACATCTATAATATATCTTCATTTTTGCATATTTTTTTGCATAGATCATTCATTTTGATATTTTGCTCACTGTAGAGATGTTTTTTTGTGTTAAATATAACGGATATTTTATACGAACCATATGTTTTACTGTGAAGCAAATCTCAACGTTTCGCTGAAGTCTTATCCAGAGTTCGGCCTACACCTCCGCCGTGATAGGACGCTCCCCTCATGACGCTGAATACGACTTTAGCGAAACGTCGAGATTTGCTTCTCAGTAAGATATACGGTTCGTATAAAATATCCGTTTTATTTAAGATATAAATATGTCCAACGACAGTACTCTTTAATGTTTTTTTTTATGTTTTTCAAATGCAATTATGAGAAAAAAACTTAAATTTACTAAGATTTGACGATTTTCACAGATGAGGTTGTGTCTACAAAATGTCTAAATATACAAAAAAACAGTCCACATTTTGCTGTATATGGGTTGGTTGTATTCTATAAAATATGAGTGGCATTATTAAATGACAGATTCTTTATGCTATTTGACCCGGATTTACAGCAGTTTTATTTGCTTAATCAGTTTACATTTCTCTTTTAAATATTCTCTTGGTTAAAAAAGTATTTTCGGGCGCTTATTTAAATAATATTTAAGAATGATACGACAAATTTTGGATTTTGAGTTAACGGTGATGGCAGTGATGTGGGTTAGAAAATTATTGAATTCACAAAAAACTATAACTTATATACTTAGCTTACAGTTTGGACGTTTTCAGCACATAAATATATCGTAGTGAGCTGTCCAAAGAAATATAATTATAATAATTTAAGCATTATGTGAGTTGGACACCTTTTGCATAACTACGTAAATCAAAAAATACTGTAACGAGCTGTTCGTTGACATTTGACAGTTCCATAGAAAAGTGTCACATGCGCAGAACGGCAGGCCGGTATGCCCAGTGGTTGAAATAAGAACTAACATGATTAATAATTAGGGAAGAAATGGAAGGGTTCTTACCCGAGTAGAAAAACAAAAGAGAGCTGTTCTTTTGTGTTTGAATAAAAAATAGCAGTAGTATTGCGTTGCGAGCGATTGTAAAATGTGAGAGATAATGTACAAGCGATAATAAAAGATTTATTTTACGAGTTGTGCCATTTCATTTTTCGAGCGAGCCACGCCACGTAACAATACATTACATCATATTAAAAACACAAAAAAAGTTCTTGATGCAACTATTGCACATGTAAAGTTTGTTTCACTATCATTGAGTACGGCGTATATTGGTAAATATTTTTCATTAGCACATTATTTAAAAAAATTCAAAATGGCGGAGTTACGCGCTGTCCCGCAAAGGTCCTTCTCCATGATGCGCGCGGTTGGTGGAATGTTGCCAGGGTTTGAGAGAAATTATTATTTTTTTCTTTTGACACGGGTTCTCCGTTGTGGAATTCGAATGATACAACTAATTAAAAATTAATTAAACGATTAAGTAATTAACTGAGTTGGCATTAACTTTGTGGAAATCTTTTTTTTTTCAATTGGTTGAGTAACTTTGTAGATTGACATTTTAAAAAATTAATTTTATTATTTTTTTTAATCTACTTATATTCATTAATAACACTTTTTTAAAATAATTTAGAAAACTAAAGAACATTTATTTTGATATTTTGACATTTATAAAACACCCTGATGATGGAAAGGTTTTTCCGAAGCATGTAGGTGTAATTAATGAATATAAGTAGATTAAAAAAAAATTAAATCATAATGATTATGAATAAAAAGCAAACTTTGTTTTTTTCCACTACTTCATTTATATAAAACAACGCGTTTCGGAAGACTGTCCTAACTCACCTGAAGAAGGAAACGGAGATTTCCGAGACATGTAGTGTTATAAAAATGAAATAGCGGAAAAATACAAAGTTCTTGTTTTATTCATAATCATTAATTCAATATTTATTAGTAAACAATGTCACTGGATACAAACATTAGCTTCATCAGTATTTTGTAATTCGCACAAATCAGAAGTCTCACTCGTCGCTTTGCACGCTGTTTTCTATCGCACCGATTTACGGTTCGCTGTCTTTTCGCTCATTTCTATGACTTTTCTCGCTTGTCAAACACCACTGATTCGTCAGCGAAACACAATTGTATAGAACATTCTGTTTTGTAAGTATAATTTCTATTTTTCTAAAGTCTATATATGTTTATACAAGCGCATGCTGCGGAATTCTAAATTGTAGAATTGACATAACCATTTACTGTATTTATATTTAATGTATGTGTTGAGAATGTCATTGTATGTGTCTCTTTATTAAAAAAAAATATATATACATAAAATAAAGAAATACATCTCTTTATTTAAGAAAAGACTTAAAACGCACTTGTTTACAAAATCTTTCCCAGTACCTTTTTAATATTCATTGTTTTCTTCTAGTATTTTATGTTTTTTTTTCTCTTTTCTTTTTCATTTTATTTTTCATTTTGTTATTCTTATTTTAGTATGTAAAGTTTTTTGTGTGTAAAGCGCCCTTGAGGTGAAATTTTCACAAAAATGGCGCTATATAAATAATCCAATATTATTTTTATTTTCACTAAAACATCGAGTCTTCAGTAGATCGCAAAGATTTATTGTGAAGGAATTGTACAAGGAATTGAAGCCAGAGCCCTCGGTATGAGAAATGAGTGTCGAGCCCACTGGGGTACGAGGCCCATTATAAATATTATGAAGCCGCCAAAAAAGAAGTTATAAAAAATATATATGACTAGTAAACCGGATACGGGGGATGAAATTAAATATGCTCCATGTGCCTAAAGGAAAGTTACGCCACTGTTAGTTCCAGTTCCTGGTTAATGGCGCTCTGGACTGCCGCTAGGGGCCTCTTCTGGCTACCCGTCGCCTAACAGCCCCTCCTGGCGCAATATACACCCCCGTAACTTTAACGCTTCCTAACTGTCGGTTACTAAACGAGGCTTGGCTTGTGAACTCGCTTAGGAAAGCGAAAGAATGTAAAAGAAAAGTAACCCATTACAACCAAGTTTTTACTATACTCCCTTTCTTTGTAAAATATAACAATAATTAAAGACGAATTACAACATATAACAAAACACTAAACTTACAGAAATTTAATATATTTCTAAAATTTCAGATGTTTTGAGATGTCAAGATTTTGATAGATTCAATTAGCATCAATATCGTACCTTATGAATTTCCAGAGTCAAATAATTTAGTCAGAATCAGATATGAGTAATGTAGAATTCTTCAAAACTAAGCAGAAATCTAAAATAAATAAATTATTATTTGATTTTTTTCCAAAAAACCCAATTGTGCTGTCATCTGTGAACCAATTGTTTTGTAAATTTTCGAAATTCGTAGTTATTATAAATGTACCTTATAAATTAAATGTACCTATTATACCGACGGATTAATTCAAATTTAGAAAATATTCCTAATCAAACTTTTCTAATGATTCCAATTTGAAAAAACCAATAAAATTTCTAAAAATCCGAAATTATACTATAATTATTAATTTTTTTAACGAAAATTTGATAGATCTTCTTGGTTGTCCCCACGAGTCTGCTTGCCAAGTTTCAGCTCGATTGGATCACGGGAAAAGGGTCAAAAATCGATCCAAAGTTTTTGTTGACGGCAAGCAAGCAGACGCCACGAGTTAATATAAAGGGAGTAATAAATTAAAATTGTACAGTGTGTCCGGTGACCGGTGTCGGACCTTGTAAAAGCGTAAAATATTATCAATTTCATCGACAAAACAACCCCTATATGTCATTTTTCTCCAGCCATAATGAAATGGAAATTGTGTGCAAATTAACTATTATCTACCCATGTAGAGGTCCTATAAATATAAATATAAATATCAAAGAGAGTCTCATTTGAAAGATAGAACAATGAGGATTAATATTGCGTTAAGTATTTCACCAAAATTAAAAAAAAAGAGATTAAAAATTATCGTTTTTATTATTTGATATCAGGTCACGGCTGCTTGAATATTTTCGACTCATAATCAAGGCAGGAATATAGTCCTGCGAGGTTATATTAATGTTTTCCAAATATCCCCGGGTGCTTCACACAAAAAAGTATAGTGAAAAACTTACTGGCAAAAAAAAAAAAAACGATTAAAACTATAGTTGAGAATCTTCTTCCTTGGACTGTCCCAACCCTAGGAAGGCTGTTGGGCCATGATCGCCAATATGATCGCCGACCTCCAATAGGAGATGGCACTAAAAGAAGAAGAATAACAAAGTTAAAAAAAGTAACCCATAAAAACCAAGTTTTTATTATACTCCCTTTCTTTGTAAAACATAATAACAATTAAAGACGAATCAAAACATATAACATAACACTAAACTTACAGTAATTTAATATATTTTAAAAATGTCAGACGTTTTGAGCTTTGATAAGACACTTCATTCTTTGTGTAGTGAAGTACCTATTATGTATACCGACGGAGTAATTCAAATTTAGAAAATACTCCGCGACGTTATCGGGCCGCCGTTGTTTGTAATCAAACTTTTGTAATGATTCCAATTTGAAAAAACTATTAAAAATTTGAAAAATCCAAAATTATACCATAATTATTATTATTTTTTAACGAAAATTTGATAGATTTTCTTGATCCTCACCGTGAGTCTGCTTGCAAAGTTTCAGCTCGATTGGATCACGGGAAAAGGGTCAAAAATCGCTACAAAGTTTTTTCGACGGCAAGCCGGCAAGCAAGCAAGCAGACGCCACGAGTTAATATAAAGGGAGTAAAAAGTAACAAGAATTATAATCAAAATAGCTGTAACACGTCAAAAATGACGGTACTTTTACATGTCGATTCCTAAGGAATAAGTATTTATTTAATTAAGGATAAATTAAACAAGTCTCACAGAGACGAAGCTATTTATGTATGAGAAAAGTGGATGGAAGTTTCTTATACGATGGCTCATGGCTTATAACGGGTATGAGCCGGCTTAAGTGATCACTCTACACAATGCAACGTTCACCAATTCCATCGTAAGAACATCCAGACTATCCAATTTTTTGAAAGTTCTATTTATGGTTCGAATCAAGAACATTTCTTATATTGCACTGGCCTCTGCTAGAGACACCTGTTGATATTTTCTCTCATTTAAGTCTTAAATGGTATAATTCTATATTTCTAGGAGAAACGGATAAGATAAATAATTATTTTAGCAATATTATTATTAAAGTATTTATGACATTCTTTCGAATTATCAAATATCTTACTAAATAAGTATTTATCTATTTACATAAAAAAGGGAAAAAAATTAATATAAAGAAAAAAAATTACTATAAAGAAGTTAAGGATGTTACACGAAGTTACGATGGACTGCGAACAGATGGACGGATGGACAGACAGACAGACAGACGGACACACAATGAAATTATTATAATTGGGATGTAATTACTTCTATTTTTTATCCTAATAAAACATCTGCTCTCTTGAAAATACACTCAAAATATCGCAGAAGTTAAACCGACAAAATTCACATCAACAATTATATAATCCTACAAGCTTTGGCTGGTCTAAACCAAATTTTGAGTAATTACTCTTTACGACCCTACTCAAAACATTGGCACATCATAGCTACCCCTACTCCATATTACATTACGAAGTGCAAGCTGCGCTTTTGCAAACTACCCTCACGAATGTTTAACAACCACGAGCTGCGGAAAAGCACTAAAGTGTTGTCTATAAAACCATAGTATTACCTATACTTCTTTATGGCTGTGAAACATGGATGTTGTATAGCAGCAACCTAAAGTCCCTCGAAAAATACCACAACAGATGCTAGAAGAAGATCCTAGGTATAAAGGTACAGATACACATGCTTATTTAGTGGCATGCTAATGAGCATGCCACTAATAAGCATGCCCTAACAACTGTACACAATTGCTCATTACTGTAATGATTATTAGTGGCATGCTCATAAATAAGCATGCCTAAATCTAACAATCAAACACTAATATAATTATCAAATGCTTATTAATGGCATGCTCTTATCATAGAATAGAGAGGCTCTTGTAAAAAATGGAAACTTTGCAAACTGAAATAGAAAATTCAAGTGAACCAATAAATCAAAAAAGTTCCCGAGTTTCCATCCGCACATTTTTGATTTTAGTTTTTATAATTTTTATTGTAAGATTTGAATCATTCATGCCTATTAATAAAGTTTCATAAACATTATTTCTCACTATATTATTTTTACACAACGGTGACCGAGTATTCCTCAGACATTCGTGATTCCTATAATAAGTCACGAAAAGTAATGTTTTATCATCTACCCAACGCGCCATATTTGTTTCATCTGTCGCGGACTGAGAAGATCGCATTGATAATACTAGCCGCGAAGCCCGCGAAGTCCGCGAATGACATAAGCATGCTCATAATAAGCAAGCCTGTTCACACATGCTCCAAAGATACCCCTTCTCATGGTGAATGACAGTGGCATGCTCATTACTAGCATGTGCGTACACACATGCCACTAATAAGCAAAGCCTAAAGAAAGTCGATACTGCGCATGCTCACGTGCCACTAAATAAGCATGTGTATCTGTAGCTTAAAGAAAGATAAAGTGCACAACAAACTTCAGCGTCTTGGAAGAGGTAAACATGCCCCGTGTTGAAACCACGCTCCTGAGTCATCAAATACGATGGCAGGTCATTGTGTGCGTAAGACTGAGACGCGACTCCCCAAATAAATTATGTTTGCAAAGCTATCGCATGGCAGAACAAGACAGGGTGGGTCGAAAAAACGATACAAAGGCACCCTGAAGGCGAATCTGAGCAGATGCGGGATAGATCCTGAAACTGGGAAATCCGTCCGTTGTATTCCCGTCCTTTCGACGTCTTTCCTCAGGAATTGCACTCGGTATTTTCCTAGGAATTCGGTCACAAGACATTCTTAGTACGTGCCCAAGCCACCTCAGTTGCGATTTTTCTATGAGTAGCAGTGGTTCAACGTTTAGATCGTCTCGGATCGTTGAGTTTCTTATTCGATCCCATTTCGTTACCCTTGCCACTCCTCTCAAGCACTTCATTTTGGCCGCTTGGACTCTAGAGCGTGTGCGCTCGTTTAGCATCCATATCTGGTGACCATACGTAAGCGTCGATCAGTTTGTCAGTTGGCGCGCGCGCCCGCCAGAGGATAGTTGTGAACATTGTCGGTTGCTCCCGCCAATAATGAATTCGTCTTAAAAATGTGACAGTGAAGGGGGCCCACCACACACCCTGGGCCGTGTTACGCGCAGAGCTTCCATATCGGCCTAGCGCGTTCGCCGCCTAGTTGGCATTATTTTAATGCTAAACGCAGGCCTTCTCGCCAAGCCGCAACACGCACCCCTGCGAGTTGAAGAGTCGGCCGGCCAACACGTCACTCTCCGAGTGTCTTTATTTGGATAAATTTTATAAAATAATATGACAAAGGCAATAAACACAGATAGATAAAATCACAGGACAGTGGGAGACCATCCACTCCCGTAGGGAAAAAGACAACACAAAACAAAATCACAAAAAGGGGGGCTCTTGCGGCCGAACAAGTCTGTAAAAATGTGACAGTGAATGGTACCCACCGCTCATCCATTACCGTTCTAAGAGCAAAAGCTTCCATATCGGTCCTACTCAATAGTCTCCAGGTTGATATTTTTTTTCAACTAACAAGCAGGATCATGCTGCTCCGCACCGGTCGTATAAACCGTTGCGAAGTGGCACGGCCGCTCGAACAAAACCATTCACTGTCCCCGCCTCAAGATATGTCTTTATTAAAAAAAAAACAAAATACATAATTATAATACAAGGAAAATAACATAAAAAGTAAAAGGTACCCAAAATAACAAAATAATAGAAGTGTAAATAACAAAATCAAAGAAATGCAATAGAGTAAGTACATGTAGTGATAAAAAGAAATAATAATAATAATACTTAAATTAATTCTATAAAATAATAATAATAAGACGGCGGCGGCAGTGAAAGGCTTCAAGTAGAAGACAGGACAAAAAAATAAAGAAGAACAATCCGTCCCTCTAACGAGGACCTGGTAAGGAATGCAAGGAACTTCGGATGTTTCCGTGAGTTTGTTAAGGTGTGGGTGTCCCGGTGGGAAATCCTGCGGGGACCTGAGTAAAGAGCTGATCGATACCAAGACTGAGGTTTCTGGGTTGAGTTATTTTTAATTTCTGGTGTATTGCTCTAGAATCGGATGTATATCTGTAAAAATGTGACAGCGCGATCTCGAGCGAAAACAGTTTGCTTGCCTCAAACTTTTATAGCACGGAGAAAAGTAACATGACCAAACCTAAAGCATGGAAGCTGAGGGTCGACACATGGAATATCAACGGAAGTTTGACGTGTAGTTTTTTAACCAACAGGTCAAATACATTTAAGTCCATGTTAGGCTTTAGTTAGATTAACACGCGTATGAAGAGTTTTTTGTGAAGGTGTTGGTGTGTAAATAATACTGTGGTTGTGGTGTGTAGTGATATTTACATGCTGGTGTAGTGGTTTTCCGGTAGACAAAATAATAATTTTTAGTGGTCATATACCAACATAAATAACATTTCTAATACGTTAAAGTCCACTGTAATTCTTTTCCAGGAGCTAAATATGATATTTGTTGAAAAAAGCTTTAATGTTTGCGTCTTGTTCATTAAATTCTCATAAAATGTTCATCTTATTATGAGATGTAGAAAATTTTCTCTCAGTTTCGTTTTTGTAAAAATGAATTTCTTAGACATTATGTAACAGAAGCCAGCGAAATAAATACCTACTTAAAATAAACAAAGATAAAGCATCGGGAAGGTTCCTCATTTAGGGAAACAAAAAAATACACAAAAGACCCCCCGACGTTGTGAAACATCCTGCTCTCAACAGTAAAGGAAATTGCCTTTATTGTCTGTAAAATTAAATGTAAAATTCTGTAAAAATTGGTTGATAAAAATATAAAATGGACTGGCAATAGAATTTTCAAGAGAACTTTCCAATTTTGTACAATCAGGTCGTAAGAAGGATCTTGTCTGTACTTAATATTTTTGTTCACTTTCATTTTTAACACAATCGACGAGGTCACACACTCTACACTTGTGAGGTGATATTGTATCTCGTAAAATCGCCGGTCGCTGGTAAATTTTAAAGTCCTCTGACGCACAGTAAAAGACGGAGAAATGCTATTAAGAGAGCACTAAAGTGTAGTCCAAACCAACACATCATCAAGGGGAATCTAAGTGGTAAAAGAAGCGTAGGAAAACGCCGCATCCCGTGGCTGCGTAACTTGGCGGACTGGTACAAGTGTAACTCGACTGAGTTGTTCCGTGCGGCGGTGAACAGAGCCATGGTCGCCGACCTCCAATAATAATAATAATAATAATAATAGTAATAATAATAATAATAATAATAATAATAATAATAGTAATAGTAATAATAATAGTAATAGTAATAGTAATAGTAATAGTTGTAAAAATAATAATAATAATAATAATAATAATTGGATGATTTATGACACACACTAACTGCGAAGTAGCCGATCGATCTCTTTTTATAGGTAACCATCGCATCGCGAGGATTCCAGAATATTTTGTGACATCAATATCAATTTGTAGACAGTAAAATCGTTATATTGACCACATAATTATTTTAAATGGAGTGTATGCTTATAATTGAGATATCCCGTACACCCTTATCCTTTCTAGTTAAACATTAAAAGTAAGTTCACTCAAACAAATTAATGACTAATAATGACTGATTTATATACATATATTTAATATACATATACATATTTAAAAAAAGTTTTCATATATTTTTATTTTGTATATGTAACAAACAAAATTGTAACTTGTAACGAGACATATATGAATTAATATCTAATTGTAACTATTTTGTAAACTATGCCTGTCTCAACACAGATTCTTCTAAAGAGACATGTATACATAGTACAACCCAAATTGTAAAATATATGTGATTAAGAATTAAAAAAAAAAAAACATATTACTAGTTGACATTTTTAAGAAAATGAGTATACTCGAATATGATAGCTTTCCATGCGTATTTACTCCCTTTATATTAACTCGTGGCGTCTGCTTGCTTGCTTGCTTGTCGGCTTTCCGTCAAAAAAAATTTGGATCGATTTTTGACCCTTTTCCCGTGATCCAATCGAGCTGAAAACTTGGCAAGTAGACTCGTGGCGACAATCAAGAAGATCTATCAAATTTTCGGTAAAAAAATTAATAATTATAGTATAATTTAGGATTTTTAGAAATTTTATTGGTTTTTTCAAATTGGAATCATTAGAAAAGTTTGATTAGCAACGTCGCGGAATATTTTCTAAATTTGAATTACTCCGTCGGTATACATAAAAGGTACTTCACTACGAATGTCGAAAATCTAAATTGACTGACAAATGTTTTTAGAATTTAATCTTCAAAGCATGAAGTGTCTTATCAAAGCTCAAAAATTTTGACATTTTTGAAATATATTAAATTACGGTAAGTTTAGTGTTATGCTATATGTTTTAATTCGTCTTTAATTATTGTTATATTTTACAAAGAAAGGGAGTATAACAAAAATTTGGTTTTTATGTGTTACTTTTTTTAATTTCCTAAATCTATTAATTAATTATATTATGATAAAAAAAAATATACAAAAAACTTAACACATCAATCTCAGTTTATACCTTTCATTTATATTTCATCATTTTAAACTTTTCTTTAAAGTATTTTTAAATATTGAAGAAAGGAGCTCGCGAATCTATGCAGAGGAGGAAAATTCATCTTGTTAATAGCTCACTGCTAATGGAAAATCCTCCGTCCTGAACGTAAGCTGCGTCTTTTGATCTGCGCGGCCGCCGGCCTAATGGCCGCCCCTCTAATGGCGGCCCTCCGAGCGCCCTCCTCTAATAGCCGCCCCCGCCATGGCCGCTCTTCTCATAGTTCCCTTCCAATTTATACGACCCGTGCGGGGCAGCACGGTCTTGCATTGTAGCTAAAAAAATGTCAACCTGGAGACGAATGAGAAGGACCGATATGGGAGCTTTTGCTCATAAAACGGTCCTGGGTAAGCGGTGGGTACCATTCACATTCACACAGTTCCCTTCCAATGGCCGTCGCGACTAAATTGAAGATCTTCAGTTACGATCCTCGGTATAGTTGAGTGCCCTGATTTAAAAAAACTAACCCACAAAAACCAAGTTTTTATTATACTCCCTTTCTCATTGAATCAGGTTTCGTGCCTATACACGCGTCGGGCTAATTACTCATTTTTATTGATTCCAATTTGAAAAAAATCAATAAAATTTTGAAAAATCAAAATTTTTACTATATTTATTAAATTTTTTTAGACGAAAATTTGTTAGATCATTTTTATCGTCGCCACGAGTCTGCTTGCAAAGGTTCAGCTCGATCACGGGAAAAGGGTTAAAAATCGATCCAAAGTTTTTTCGTCAGACAAGCAAGCGAGCGAGCATAAAATAGACCTAAAAATTTTCTTAGGTTTTCATGGCCCGATGTGAGTTTTCTGATACTTTTCCGTGTTTCTACGACCTTTCTGGCTTGATTTTCGGTGGTTCCAAGTGCATTCATTTAACCCGCGAGCACACGCGCTGTGAGCATTTTGCTCACGGTAAATTTTAAATTCGCGTCATTTTGTCAAAAAAAAAAACAATTTCTCGAGACTCGTACATTCAGTAGCCGAGTTTTATACGTTCCCCTTCTCACGCGTAAAACTGCCCTTGCGCTAGTGCCATCCAGTCGCTCACAGGAGGAGGTTCATTTCTCTGGGTTACCATCGCGCGGCGATCTGCTCATCGCGCGAGTGACGATGTAAGTACTTAATAAAGTTAAAAAATATTTCAAAAATAAAATAAACTGTGTTTAATGTTTCTAATTATTAATTTCATTGTAAATTTTGTAAAGTATAATTGAAAAAAATGTATGGATAAATGGGATCAACTTATTTTGGCGTGGTTAGAAGATGTTGAAGATATATATATATATATATATATATATATGTTTTGCTTGAGGTTTCCGCAGCCTTATTGGTGGGGGACTTTCATGTCACCCGCGAACAAGTACGGCTAGTCCGTAACTTTTGAGGCCTTTTTAGCCTTGACAATGGCACGTGATACCGTGTCGAAACGTCGGCCTTGGTCTTCTCACGGAGACCATTTACAGAAAACGCGAGGGATTCCAGAAGTTCCTTTTGTTACATAGATATATATATATATATATATTTATATGTATATATATATATTGAGTCGTATTTACGATGAAGATTACTATTTTTTAATGAGATTGATTAGAAAGTAGGTTGTTGTTACATTTTTTTTCTTTTTAGAAGTGCCTTAGAAGACTGGCTAAACTTAAGTTTTTCTTTTTGTTATAAAAATTAAAGTTTATAATATTTTTTAATATTATATATATATAAATATTAAAAAATAAGTGATTTATTATAAAAACCATAATAACAATCATAATTTTTAGGATTAAGGCACATTTTTCACTATTTAATATTTGTCTATTGCTCTACACGCGAGTGCCCATGTGATTTTTATTGGCGCGAGTTCTAGCGGATTAAAAAAATTAATTGTATTTGGTCGAGTCGTAATGATTTTTAAAATTTATACTGTGTTTTGGTGAATATGGTAACTGAATTTTATAAACAAAATGTTTAGGGTTATCGGTAGGGTAGGTTTAGGGTAGCTCTCCAGATCACTTGAAGTCACTGTGTCCCTACGCCCTCTAAACACAAAATACATTACGAATGAATCTGTCTATGTGTACATTCTGTATAGAGAAGAAGTACAAATTTTTCGCGAGAATGGCATTAATAATTCAAATAGTCTCTCGCAGGTTTTTCATATTTTATTTGACACTTTATCGCGGTCTGGAGCTTCTATTTATTTTGTAAAATCTGGAGATACGTTGCTCTGCGCTTCCAGACGAGACTGGAAAATAAAGGTAGTCTCAGCGGGTACTTCGGAGTAACGGGTACAGCGAGCACGGGTACATTAGTAACGGTTACGCCGAAATAATGGTTATGATTACGTTTTGCTAATGGATACTGAGTTACGATCACTGACGGTTACATTGGTTCAGATTGTATGCAGGCTATAGATAATGGTCAGTTTCGAAGTTGTCTATTAAGTGGGTGCTAATATGAAGTCTGACATACGAATTAATCAGAAGTTTACAGATTGAGATCGTTATTGGACAAAAGACAACTGATGGCTTGTTACATACACACATAAACATAGAATAATATGTAGCTATACTAGAATACTTGTATAAAAAATACAAATATTAGTCGCATTTTTATCATAAAATATCGATATGCATTAACTCATTTTAAATTTGTGTATTCAAAACAGTGTTATGATTTAATTAACATAATTAATAAAAAAGTTTTCTTATATATTAAAAATATCAACACGCTTAAAGGCTAATGGCCCCTTCTTCAGGATACAATGAATACTAACAAATTAGAAATCAAAAATCGAGGTTGAGATAATCATAATATAAAAAAATATTGGAAATGAATAATAATTAAGTACTAATATAAAAACAAATTTAAAAGATAACATAACATTTCTGTGATTACACAGGTAAAGGGAACCCGTGCGGAGACGTTCAGTGTGGCTAGCACGTGTGACCAGCGTCGGTAAATCAATAAAGTACCTACCGACGTGAGAGAAGTGTTTCATAGTCATCAGAACGATACAAACTAGTGAATCAGGATTTCTAAATATATAGTGTGAATTAATTAATGTAAAATTATTAATAAATCGATAATTAATTTCCAATGTTTCATTTGCCTCCCACAGCCACGAACCGGTGATAATATAGTAAGCAAGTAAGAAAGGCACGAGGTAGTAAGAATAGATTCTCACGGTTTGCTTACTCTAATTTATTTCGGACGATTCGAGTTTTGCAGAATGCGATTACAATATAAATGTTACAAGTTCGGCGAAATTACAACGCTAAATGCGTATAAGCGGTCCCCATTCGACGCGTTTCGAATCCGCCCCGCCTTCATTCTCTTCATCCCTGGTTTGACAGTAACAGTAACGGTTACATGGAAAAAAGTAACGGGTACTTGCGTGACAAAAAGACCGTTACCGTTAAAAGGATTCACCTCTAGTGGAGCTGGCGGACGGCCGAGTTTGTCATTTAAGGTTTTTACATATCATCTCTCATTCCGAGGCCACGTCATGAGATCCAGAAAATATAAGATCCCGTTTTTCACCCTTCAAGTAAAAAATGTTGGCACGCGAGGGCTGGGTGAAGAAAAACATCCCCGCATTTTTGTAACTGAATCACACCGCATCATTTACACGAACAAGGGGCGAACGCGG